>JAHOYR010005516.1:0-38606 GCA_023213295.1 Bruguiera hainesii | reverse complement strand
CCCCTGGCTGCGTGCGTGTCTACCCCGGCCGCAGCTGACAACATGAAACACGACGCCCTACTCATCTTGGAAACTCACAATGAGAGGATGGAATTGAAGACCGCAAGAAACATAATTATTGTAGAACAAAAGAAAAACCTTGGCCCAATGCTCAAAGGAACAAGAATATAAGATATAATCCTATAATCAGTGCTCAAAGCATCATGAACCAATGGTGAAAGGAAGGATATTGACATTGCAATCTAGTGAGAAGAGATTTGGCAGTAATGAGGAGAGTTGGAATGTAACAAAATGTAATAAGAGGCATCAAAGAAGAAAAACTAGAGAAAGAACTCCAATTTGGATAAGCAAACCTGATTTAAAGCCCAAAGCTCTCATAGCACCCAATGCTAAACAAAGAGAATGCAAGGAAACTCACAATGAAAAGAAGGAGTTGACCCCAAAAAACACAATTGTTGTAGAAGAAAAGAAAAACCTTGGCCTAATACTCAAAGGAACAAGAATATAAGGTATAATCCTATAACTAGTGTTGAAAGCATCATGAACCCATGGTGAAAGGAAGGATATTGGCATTGCAATCTTGTGAGAAGAGATTTGGTAGTAATGAGGTGAGTTGGAATGCAACAAAATGTAATAGGAGGCACCGAAGAAGAAAAAGTAGAGAAAAAACTCCAATTTTGATAAGCAAAACCTTATTTAAAGCCCAAAGCTCTCATAGCACCCAATGTTAAACACAAAGAATACAATGAAACTCGCAATGAAAGGAAGGAATTGATGAACCTAAGGAACAAACTTGAGGTTTAACAAAAGAAAAACCTTGGCTCAATGCTCAAAGGAACCAGAACTTAAGGTATAATCCTATAATCGGTGTCCAAAGCATCATGAGCCACTTGTGAAAGGAAGGATATTGGCTTCACAATCTAGAGAGAAGAGATTTTGTAGTAATGAGGCAAGTTGGAAAGCAAATAAATGTAATAAGAGGCGGCTAAAATGAAAAACTAGAGAAAAAATTCCATTTTTGATAAGCAAACTTGATTTAAAGCCCAAAGTTCTCATAGCAGCCAGTGTTAAACATAGAGAATGCAATGAAACTCATAATAAAAAGAAGGAATTGAAGACTCCAGGAAACATAATTGGGGTTTAACAAAAGAAAAACAATAGCGCAATGCTTAAAGGAACAAGAACTTAAGGTATAATCCTATAACTAGTGTTCAAAGCCTCATGAGCCAATCGTGAAAAGAAGTATATTGGGTTTACAATTTAGAGAGAAGAGATTTTGTAGCAACGAGGTGAGTTTGAATGCAACAAAACATAATAAAAGGCAGCTAAGAAGAGAAACTAGAGAAGAACTAGAGAAAAAACTCTAATTTTGATAAGCAAACCTAATTTAAAGCCTAAAGTTCTCATAGCACCCAATGTTAAACACAGAGAATTTAATAAGACTCACAATGAAAAAAAGGAATTAAAGGCCTCAAGAAATATAATTAAGGTTTAATGAAAGAAAAACCATGGCCTAATGCTCAAAGGAAGAAGAATATAAGGTATAATCCTATAACTAGTGTTCAAAGCATCATGAATCAATGGTGAAAGGAAGGATATTGGCATTGCAATCTAGTAAGAAGAGATTTGGTAGTAATGAGGCGAGTTGGAATGCTACAAACATAATAAGAGGCATCGAAGAAGAAAAGTCGGAGAAAAAACTCCAATTTTGATAAGCAAACCTGATTTGAAGCCCAAAGTTCTCATAGCACCCAATGTTAAACACAAAGAATGCAATGAAACTTACAATGAAAAGAAGGAATTCAAGACCCTAGGAAACATAATTATGGTTTAACAAAAGAAAACCTGTGGCTCAATGCTCAAAGGAACAGGAACTTAAGGTATAATTCGATAACTAGTATTTAAACCATCATAAACCAAGAGTGAAAGGAAGGATATTGGCTTTACAATTTAGAGAGAAGAGATTTTGTAGTAATGAGGTGAGTTCAAATGCAACAAAATGTAATATGAGGCAGCTAAGAAGAAAAACTAAAGAAAAAACTCCAATTTTGATAAGCAAACCTGTTTTACAGGCCAAAGCTCTTATAGCTCTGAATGTTAAGCATGCAGAATGAAAAGAATGCCACAATCAAAAGGAGAAATTAAAGACCCCAATAAGCACAATTGAGGTTTAACAAAAGTAAAACCTTGGCTCAATGCCTAAAGGAACAAGAACTTATGGTATAATTGTATACCCATAGTTCAAAGCATCATTAACCAAAGGTGAAAGGAAGCATATTGGCATTAAAATCTAGAAAGAAGAGATTTGGTAGTAATGAGCCGAGTTGAAATGCAACAAAATGTAATAAGAGGTAGCTAAAAGGAAGAATGAGAGAAAAAACACCAATTTTGATAAGCAAACCTGATTTAAATCCCAAAGCTCTGATAGCACCCAATGCTAAACACAAAGAATGCTATGAAATCCACAATCAAAAGATGGAATTGAAGACCCCAGTAAACATAAATGATGTTTAACAAATGTAAAACCATGGCCTAATGTTGAAAGGAATGACAACATAAGGTATTATCTGATGCCCACAGTTAAAAGCATCATCAACCAATGGTGAAAGGAAGCATATTGGCATTACAATATAGAAAGAAGAGATTTGGTAGTAATGAGTCGAGTAGGAATGCAACAAAACGTAATAAAAGGTAGCTAAGAAGAAGAACGAGAGAAAAAACTCCAATTTTGATAAGCAAACCTGATTTAAAGCCCAAGCTCTTATAGCACCCAATGTTAAACACATAAGATGCAATGAAACCCACAATGAAAATAAGGAATTAAAGACCCCAAGAAACTTAATTAAGGTTTAACAAAAGTAAAACCTTGGTCCAATGCTGAAAGGAACAAGAACTTAAGGTATAATCCTATACTTTGAGTTGAAAGCATCATGAACCAAAGGTGAAAGGAAAGATATAGTCATTACAATCTAGAAAGAAGAGATTTGGTAGTAATGAGACATGTTGGAATGCAACAAAATGTAATAAGGGGCAGCTAAGAAGATGAACAAGAGAAAAAAGTCCAATTTTGGTAAGCAAACCTGATTTAAAGCCCAAAACTCTCATAGCACCCAATGTTAAAAATAAAAGAGTGCAGTGAAATCGACAACCAAAAAAAGGAGTTGAAGACCCCAAGAAACATAATTGAGGTTTAACATAAGTAAAACCTTGACCCAGAGCTTAAAAGGAACAACAATTTAAGGTATAATCCTATACTTAGAGTTCAAAGCATCATGAACCAATGGTGAAAGGAAAGATATAGGTATTACAATCTAGAAAGAAGAGATTTGGTAGTAATGAGCCAAGTTGGAAAGTAACGAAACGTAATAAAGGGGAACTAAGAAGACAAAGTAGAGAAAAAACTCCAATTTTGATAAGCAAACCTGATTTAAAGCCCAAAGCACTCATAGCATTGAATGGTAAACACAAAGAATGCAAAGAACCCCACAATCAAATGATGGAATTGAAGACCCCAAAAACATAATTGAGGTTTAACAAAAGGAAAACCATGGCCCAATGCCTAAAGGAACAAGAACTTAGGGTATAATCCTATACCTAGAGTTAAAAGGAATAAGAATTTATGGTATAATCCTATACCTACTGCCCAAAGCATTATGAACCAATGTGGAAAGGAAATATATTGGTATTGCAATCTAGAAAGAAGAGATTTGGTAGTAATGAGCCAAGCTGGAATGCAACAAAAGGTAATATGAGGCAGCTAAAAAGATGAACTAGAGAAAACACTCCAATTTTGATAAGAAAATCTGATTTAAAGCCAAAGCTCTCATAGCACCCAATGTAAAACAAAAAGAATGCACTGAAACCCACAATCAAAAAAAGGAATTTAAGAACCCATGTAACATAATTGAGGTTTAACAAAAGTCAAACCTTGGCCCAATGCTCAAAGGAATAAGAACTTAAGTTGGAATGCAACAAAACGTAATAAGAGGCAGCTAAGAAGAAGTACTAGAGAAAAAAAAAAAAGCTCCAATTTTGAGAAACAAACTTGATTTAAAGCCCAAAGATCTCATAGCGGCCCAAGATCTCATAGCACCTAATGCTAAACACAAGGAATGCAATGAAACCCACAATCAAAAGAAGGAACTGAAGACACAAAGATACATAAGTCATGTCTAACAAAAGTTAATCCTTGGCCCAATGCTCAAAGGAATAAGAAATTAAGGTATAGTGCTATACCCACAATACAAAGCATCATGAACCAATGGTGAAAGGAAGGATATTGGCATGACAATCTAGAAAGAAGAGATTTGGTAGTAATGAGGTGAGTTGGAATGTAATAAAACGTAATAAGAAGCAGCTAAGAAGAAGTACAAGAGAAAAAAACTCCAATTTTGAGAAGCAAACCTAATTTAAATCCTAAAGCTCTCATAGCACCCAATGTTAAACACAAAGAATGCAATGAAAACCACAATGAAAAGAAGGAATTGAAGACCTAAGAAACATAAATGAAGTTTAACAAAAGTAAAACCATGGCCCAATGCTGAAAGGAAAAAAAAAAACCAAAGGTATAATCCTATACCCACAGTTCAAAGCATCATGAACCAAATGTGAAAGGAAGGCTATTGGCATTACAATTTAGAAAGAAGAGATTTGGTAGTAGTGAGGCCCCAAGAAACATAAATGGTGTTTAACAAAAGTAAAACCTTGGCCTAATGTTCAAAGGAACAAGAACATAAGGTATAATCCTATGCCCACAATTCAGTGCATCATGAACCAATGGTTAAAGGAATGATATTGGTATCACAATCTACAAAGAAGTGATTTGGTAGTAATGAGTCGAGTTGGAATGCAACAAAATGTAATAAGAGGCAGCTAAGAAAAGAACTAGAGAAAAATCTCCAATTTTGAGAATCAAACCTAATTTAAAGCCTAAAGCACTCATAGCACCCAATGTTGAACACAAAGAATGCAATGAAACCCATAATGAAAAGGGGGAATTGAAGACCCCAAGAAACATAAATGATGTCTAACAAAAGTAAAACCTTAGCTCAATGCTCAAAGGAACAAGATCTTAAGGTGTAATCCAATGCCCACAGTTCAAAGCATTAAAAATTAATGGTGAAAGGAAGGATATTGGCATTATAATCTTGAAAGAAGAGATTTGGTAGTAATGAGCAGAGTTGGAATGCAACAAAAAGTAATAAGAGGAAGCTAAGAAGAAGAACTAGGGGAAAGCTCCAAAACTCTTATGGCACCCAATGTTAAACACAAAGAATGCTATGAAACCCACAATTAAAAGAACAAATAAAAACCTTAAGAAACATAAATGATGTTTAACAAAAGTAAAACCTTGGCCCAATATTGAAAGGAAAAGAACCAAAGGTATAATCTTATACCGACAGTTCAAAGCAGCATGAACCAAAGGTGAAGAAAGGTTATTGGCATTACAATCTAGAAAGAAGATGTTTGGTAGTAATGAGCCCCCAAGAAACATAAATGATGTTTAACAAAAGTAAGACCTTGGCCTAATGTTCAAAGGAACAAGAACATAAGGTATAATCTTATGCCTATAATTCAATGCATCATGAACCAATGGTTAAAGGAACGATACTGACATCACAATCTAGAAGGAAGTGATTTGGTAGTAATGAGTTGAGTTGGAATGCAACAAAACATAATAAGAGGCAGCTAAGAAAAGAACTAGAGAAAAAACTCAAAATTCGAGAACCAAAACTGATTTAAAGGCCAAAGCACTCATAGCACCCCATGTTAAACACAATGAATGCAATGAAATCCACAATCAAAAGATGGTATTGAAGACCCCAAGGAACAAAAATGATGTTTAACAAAAGTAAAACCTTGGCCTAATGCTCAAAGTAATAAGAGCATAAGGTATAATCCTATGGCCACAGTTTTATGCAACATGAACCAAAGGTGAAAGGATGGATATCAACATTACAATCTACAAAGAAGAGATTTGGTAGTAATGAGCCGAGTTGGAATGCAATAAAATGTAATAAGTGGCAGCTAAGAAGAAGGAGAGAAAAATCTTCGATTTTGATAAGCAAACCTGTTTGAAGGCGTAAAGCTCTCATAGCACCCAATGTTAAACACAAAGAATTCAATGAAACCCACAATCAAAAGAAGGAATTAAAGGCCCCATGAAACATAAATGATGTCTAATAAAGGTAAAACCTTCACTTAATGCGAAAAGAACAAGAACTTAAGGTATAATCCTATACCCTCAGTTCAAAGTATCATGAACCAAACATAAGAAGTTATTTGGAAGTAATGAGTCGAGTTGGAATGCAACAAAACTTAATTAGAGGAATCAAAGAAGAAGAATTAAAGAAAAATCTCCAATTTAGAGAATCAAACCTAATTTAAAGCCTAAAGCATTCATAGCACCCAATGTTGAACACAAAGAATGCAATGAAACCCATAATGAAAAGAGGGTATTGAAGACCCCAAGAAATGTAAATGATGTCTAACAAAGTAAAACCTTAGACCAATGCTCAAAGGAACAAGATCTTAAGGTGTGATCCAATGCCCACAATTCAAAGCATAAAAAACCAATGGTGAAAGGAAGGATATTGACATTACAATCTTGAAAGAAGAGATTTGGTAGTAATGAGCGGAGTTGGAATGCAATAAAAAGTAATAAGAGGCAGCTAAGAAGAAGAACTAAGGAAAAACTCCAACTTAGATAGGCAAAGGTGATTTACAGCCCAAAACTCTCATAGCACACAATGTTAAACACAAAAAATACTATGAAACCCACAATCAAAAGAACAAATTGAAACCCCAAGAAACATAAATGATGTTTAACAAAAGTAAAACCTTGGCCCAAAGCTCAAAGGAACAAGAACATCAGGTATAATCCTATGCCCACAAATCCAATGATTCATGATGAAAGGATATTGGCATTACAATCTAGAAAGAAGAGATTTTATAGTAATGAGGTGAGTTGGAATGCAACAAAACGTAATAAGAGGCAGCTCAGAAGAAGAACTAGAGAAAAAACTCTAATTTTGAGAAGCAAAATTGATTTAAAGCCCAAAGCACTCATAACACCCAATGTTAAACACAAAGAATGCAATGAAATGCATAATGAAAAGAAGAAGTTGAAGACCTTAAGAAATATAAATGAGGTTTAACAAAAGTAAAACCTTGGCCTAATACTCAAAGGAAGAAGAACTTAAGGTATACTCTTCTAGCCACCATTTAGAGCACCATGAACTAATGGTGAAAGGAAGGATATTGGAATTACAATCTAGAAAGAAGAGATTTGGTGGTAAGGAGCCAAGTTGGAATGCTACAAAACATAATAAGAGGCAGTTATGAAGAAGAATGAGAGAAAAAACTCCAATTTTGATAAGCAAACATGATTCTGAGCAAAAAGCTCTTATAGCACCCAATGTTAACCACAAGGAATCCAATGAAATGCACAATCAAAAGAAGGAATTGACTACCCTAAGAAACATAAATGATGTTTAACAAAGGAAAAACTTTGGCCAAATGCTTAAAGGAGCAAGAACATAAGGTATAATCCGATGCCCATAGTTCAATGCATCATGAACCAATGGTGAACAAAAGGATATTGGCATTACAATTTAGAAAGAAGAGATATGGTAGTAATGAGCCTAGTTGGAAAGCAACTAAATGTAATAAGAGGCAACGAAGAAGAAGAACGAGAGAAAAAAAGTCCAATTTTGATAAACAAACTTGATTTAATGCCCAAAACTCCCATAACACCCAATGTTAACCACAAAGAATGCAATAAAACAAAACATAATAAACGCAACTAAGAAGAGGAATGAGAGAAAAACTCCAAGTTTGATAAGCAAACCTCATTTAAAGCCCAAAACTCTTATAGCACCTAATGTTAAACACAAAGAATGAAATGAAACCCATAATCAAAAAAAGGAATTGAAGGCCCTAAGAAACATAAATGATGTTTAACAAAAGTAAGACCTTGGCCCAATGCTAAAAGGAACAAGAACATAAGGTATAATCCTATCCCACAGTTCAAAGCATCATGAACCAATGGTGAAAGGAAGGATATTGGCATTACAATCTAGAAAGAACATATTTGGTAGTAATGCGCTGAGTTAGAATACAACAAAATGTAATAAGAGTCAACTAAGAAGAAGAACAAGAGAAAAAAACTCCAATTTTGATAAGCTAACCTTATTTAGAGCACAAAGCTCTCATATCACACAATGTTAAACATAAAGAATGCTATGAAACCCACAATCAAAAAAATGCATTGAAGATCCCAAGAAACATAAATGATGTTCAACAAATGGAAAACCATGGCCCAAAGCTCAAAGGATAAAAAACATAAGGTATAATCCTATACCCACAATTCAAAGCATCATGACCCAATGGTGAAAGAAAGGATATTGGCATTACAATCTAAAAAGAAGAGATTTGATAGTAATGAGCCGAGTTGGAATGCAACAAAACGTAATAAGAGGCATCTAAGAAGAAAAACTAGAGAGAAAACTCCAATTTTGATAAGCAAATTTGATGTAAAGCACAAAGCTCACATAACACCCAATGTTAAACAAAAAGATTGCGATGAAACCCATAATCATACGAAGGAATCAAAAACCCTAAGAAACATAAATGACATCTAACAAAACTAAAACTTTGGACCAATGCTCAAAAGTATATGAACTTAAGGTATAGTCCTATATCCACAGTTCAAAGCATCATGAACCAATGGTGAAAGGAAGGATATTGGCATTACAATGTAGAAAGAAGAAATTTGGTACTAATGATGTGAGTAGGAATGCAACAAAACGTAATAAGAGGCAACTAAGAAGAAGAACTAGAGAAAGAACTCCAATTTCAAGAAACAAACCTGATTTAAAGCCCAAAGCTCTTATAGCACCTAATGTTTATAGCACCCAATGTTAAACACAAAGATTGCAATGAAACCCACAATGAAAAGAAGGAATTAAAGACCCTAAGAAACAAAATCAAAGTCTAATGAAAGTAAAATCTTGGCCTAATGTCCAAAGGAAAAAAAACTTAAGGTATAATCATATACCCATAATTTAAAACATCATGAACCAATGGCAAAAAGAAGGATATTGGCATTACAATCAAGAAAGAAGAGATTTGGTAGTAATTACCTGAGTTGGAAAGCAACAAAATGTAATAAGAGGCAACTAAGAAGAAGCACAAGAGAAGAAACTCCAATTTTTGATAAGCAAACTTGATTTAAAGCCCAAAGCTCTCATAGCACCCAATGTTAAAAACAAAGAATGCTATGAAACCCACAATCAAAACAAGGCATTGGAGCCACTAAGAAACATAAATGATCTTTAACAAATATTAAAACTTGGCCCAATGCTCAAAGGAACAAGAACATAAGGTATAATCCTAAGCCCACAGTTCAAAGCATGATGAACCAATGATAAAAGGAAGGATATTGGCTTTACTATCTAGAAAGAAGAGATTTGGAAGTAACGAGGTGAGTTGGAATGCAACAAAACGTAATATGAGGCAACTAAGAAAAAAAACTCGAGAGAAAACTCAAATTTTGATAAGAAACCTGATTCAAAGCCAAAGCACTCATAGCACCCAATGTTAAACACAAATAGTGCAATGGAACCCATGATCAATAGAAGGAATTGAAGACCCCATGAAACATAAGTAAAGTCTATCAAAAGTAAAACCTTGGCCCAATGCTTAAAGCAACAAGAACTTAAGGTATAATCCTATACCTACAGTTCAAAGTATCATGAACCAAAGGTATAATCCTATATCCACAGTTCAAAGTATCATGAACCAATGGTGAAAGGAAGGATATTGGTATTACAATCTACAAAAAAGTGATTTGGTACTAATAAGCTGAGTTGGAATGCAACAAAACGTAATAAGAGGTAGTTAAGAAAAAAAACTAGAGAAAAAACACCAATTTTGATAAGCAAACCTCATTTAAAGCCTAAAGATCTCATAGCACCCACTATTAAACCTAAATAATGCAATGACAACCACGATCTAATATCCGTAGTTCAAAGCATCAAAACCAATGGTGAAAAGAAGGATTTTTGCATTACAATCTAGAAAGAAAAGATTTGGTAGTAATGAGCCAAATGCACTAAAAGTTAATAAGAGGCAGCTAAGAAGAAGAACGAGAGAAAAAACTCCAATTTGATAAGCAAATTTGATTTAAAGCTAAAAGTTCTCATAGCACCCAATGTTAAACACAAAGAATACAATGAAACTCACAATCAAAAGAGGGAATCGAAGACCACATGAAACATAATTGAGGTTTAACAACACTGAAACCGTGGCCCAATGTTGAAAGGAACAAGATCTTAAGGTAAAATCCTATACCCACTATTCAAAGCATCATGAACTAAAGGTGAAAGGAAGAATATTTACATTACAATCTAGAAAGAAGAGATTTGGTAGTAATGAGCATAGTTGGAATGCAACAAAATGTAATAAGAGGTAGCTAAGAAGAAAAACGAGAGAAAAAACTCCAATTTTGATAATCAAACTTGATTTAAAGCCCAAAGCTCTCATAGCACCCATTGTTAAACATAAAGAATGCAATGAAACCCATAACCAAAAGAAGGAATTGAAGACCTTATGAAACATAAACAAAAGTAAAACCTTGTCCTGATGCTCAAATGAACAAGAACATAAGGTATAATCCTATACCCACAATTCAAAGCATCATGAACCTATGGTGAAAGGAAGGATATAGGCATTACAATCTAGAAAGAAGAGATTTGGTAGTAATGAGCTGAGTTGGAATGCAACAAAATGTAGTAAGAGGCAGCTAAGAAGAAAAATGAGAGAAAAAAAGACCAATTTTGATAAGCAAACTTGATTTAAAGCCTAAAGCTCTCGTCACACCCATTGTTAAACACCAAGAATGCAATGAAACCCAGAATAAAAAGAAGGAATTGAAGACCCCATGAAACATAAATGATGTCTAACAAAAATAAAACCTTGTCCCGATGCTCAAATGAACATGAACATAAGGTATAGTCCTATACCCATAATTCAAAGCATCATGAACTAATGGTGAAAGGAATGATATAGGCATTACAGTCTAGAAAGAAGAGATTTGTAGTAATAAGGTGAGTTGAAATGCAACTAAATGTAATAAGAGGCAGCTAAGAAGAAGAATTAGAGAAAAAAATTCCAATTTTAAGACATAAACCTGATTCAAAGCCAAAAGCTCTCATAACACCCAATGTTAAACACTAAGAATGCATTGTAACCCACAATAAAAAGAAGGAATAGAAAAGCCTAAGAAACATAATTAAGATTTATCAAAAGCAAAACCTTGCCCTAATGCTCAAAGGAATAAGAACGTAAAGTATAATATTATACTCACTATTCAAAGCTTTATGAACCAAAGGTGAAAGGAAGGATATTAGCATTACAATCTACAGAGAAGAGATTTGGTAGTAAGGAGCTGAGTTGGAGTGCAACAAAACGTAATAAGAGGCAGCTAAGAAGAAAGTCTAGAGAAAAAACTGCAATTTTGAGAAGCAAACCTAATTATAAGCCCAAAGCTCTCACACCTAATATTAGACACAAAGAATGAAATGAAACCCTCAATCAAAAGAAAGGATTAAAGACCCTAAAAAACATAAAGGATGTTTAACAAAAGTAAAACCTTGGTCCAATGCTCAAATGAACAAGAGCATAAGGTATAATACTATACCCAAAGTTCAAAGCATCATCAACTAAAGTTGAAAGGAAGGATATTGGAATTACTATCTAGAAAGAAGAGATTTGGTAGTAATGAGCTGAGTTGGAATGCAACACAACCAAAGCTCTCACAACACCCAATGTTAAACAAAAAGAATGCAATGAAACCTATAATCAAAAGAAGGGATTGAAGACACCAAGAAAGATAAATGATGATTAACAACCTTTACCCAATTCTAAACAGAATAAGAACATAAGGTATAATCCAATACCCACAGTTCAAAGCTTCAACAACCAATGGTGAAAGGAAGGATTTTCGAATTACAATCTAGAAAGAAGAGATTTGGTAGAAATAAGCCAAGTTGGAATGCAAGAAAACGTAATAAGAGGCAGCTAAGAAGAAAAACGAGAGAGAAAAAGTCCAATTTTGATAAGCAAACCTGATTTAAAGCCCAAAGCTCTTGTAGCACCAATGTAAAACACAAAGAATGCAATGATACCCACAATGAAAAGAAGGAATTGAAGACACCAAGAAACGTAAATGGTGTTTAACAAAATTAAAATGTTGGCCTAATGCTGAAAGGAACAAGAACTTAAGGTATATTCCTATAGCCACTATTTAAAGCTTCATGAACCAAAGGTGAAAGGAAAGATATTGGCATTACAATCTCGAAAGAAGAAATTTGGTAGTAATGAGTCAAGTTGGAATGCAAGAAAACGTAATAAGAGGCAGCTGTGAAGAAGAATGAGAGAAAAAAGTCCAATTTTGATAAGCAAACTTGATTTAAAGCCCAACACTCTTATAGCGGCCAATGTAAAACACAAAAATTACAATGATACCGACAATGAAAAGAAGGAATTGAAGACACCAAGAAACTTAAATGGAGTTTAACAAAATTGAAACCTTGGTCCAATGCTCAACGGAACAAGGACATAAGGTATAATACTATACCCACAGTTCAAAGCATCAAGAACTAATGGTGAAAGGAAGAATTTTTGCATTACAATCTACAAAGAAGAGATTTTGTAGTAATGAGCCGAGTTGGAATGCACTAAAACTTAATAAGAGGCAGCTAAGAACTTATGGGAGAAAAAACTCCAATTTTGATAAGCAAACATGATTTAAAGCTCAAAGCCCTCACAGCACTCAATGACAAACACAAAGAATGCAATGAAACCCACAATCAAAATAAGGGATTGAAGACACCAAGAAAGATAAATGTTGATTAACAAAATTAAAACCTTGGCCCAATGCTTAACAGAATAAGAACATAAGGTATAATCCTATAGCTACAGTTCAAAGCATCAAGAACCAATGGTGAAAGGAAGAATTTTCGCATTACAATCTAGAAAGAAGAGATTTGGTAGTAATGAGCCGAGTTGGAATGCACTAAAACTTAAAAAGAGGCAGCTAAGAAGATGTATGGGAGAAAAAACACCAATTTTGATAAGCGAAGCTGATTTAAAGCCAAAAGCTCTCACACCCAATATTAAACACAAAGAATGCTATGAAACCCTTAATAAAAAGAAAGAATTGAAGACCCTAAGAAACATAAATGATATTTAAAAAATGTAAAACTTTGGCCTAATGCTCAAATGAACAAGAGCTTAAGGTATAATACTATACCCAAAGTTCAAAGCATCATGAACCAAAGGTGAAAGGAAGGATATTGACATTACAATGTAAAAAGAAGAGATTTGGAAGTAATGAGCCGAGTTGGAATGCACTAAAACTTAATAAGAGGCAACTAAGAAGAAGTAGGGGAGAAAAAGCTCCAATTTTGATAAGCAAACATGATTTAAAGCTCAAAGCCCTCACAGCACTCAATGACAAACACAAAGAATGCAATGAAACCCACAATCAAAATAAGGGATTGAAGACACCAAGAAAGATAAATGTTGATTAACAAAATTAAAACCTTGGCCCAATGCTTAACAGAATAAGAACATAAGGTATAATCCAATACCCATAGTCCAAAGCTTCAAGAACCAATGGTAAAAGGAAGCATTTTTGCATTACAATCTAGAAAGAAGAGATTTGGTAGTAATGAGCCGAGTTTGAATGCAAGAAAATGTAATAAGAGGCAGCTAAGAAGAAGAATGAGAGAAAAAAGTCCAATTTTGATAAGCAAACCTGATTTAAATCCCAAAGCTCTCATAGCAGCCAATGTAAAACACAAAGAATGCAATGATACTGACAATGAAAGGAAGGAATTGAAGACACCAAGAAACGTAAATGGTGTTTAATAGAATTAAAACCTTGGCCCAATGCTCAACGGAACAAGAACAGAGGGTATAATCTTATACCCACAGTTCAAAGCATCAAGAACCAATGGTGAAAGGAAGAATTTTTGCATTACAATCTAGAAAGAATAGATTTGGTAGTAATGAGCCGAGTTGGAATGCACTAAAACTTAACAAGAGGCAGCTGAGAAGAAGTACAAGAGAAAAAACTCCAATTTTGATAAGCAAACCTGATTTAAAGCCAAAAGTTGTCATAGTACCCAATGTTAAACACAAAGAATACAATGAAACTCACAATACAATGAAGGAATCAAATACCCCATGAAACATAATTGAGGTTTAACAAAGCTGAAACCTTGGGCCAAAGCTGAAAGGAACAAGATCTTAAGGTAAAATCCTATACCCACTGTTCAAAGCATCATGAACCAAAGGTGAAAGGAAGGATATTGGCATTACGATCTAGAAACAAAAGATTTGGTAGTAATGAGCCAAGTTGGAATGCAACAAAATATAATAAGAGGCAGCTAAGAAGAAAAACAAGGGAAAACCTCCAATTTTGATAGGCAACCTGATTTCAAGCCCAAAGCTCTCATGACACCCAATGTTAAACACAAAGAATACAATGAAACTCACAATGAAAAGAAGGAATCGAAGACTCTATGAAACATAATTGAGGTTTAACAAAAGTAAAACCTTGGCCTAATGCTCAAAAGAACAGGAATTTAAAGTATAATCCTATACCCACTGTTCTAAGCATTATGAACCAAAGGTGAAAGGAAGGATATTGGCATTACAATCTAGAAAGAAGAGATTAGGTAGTAATCAGCTGAGTTGGAATGCAAAAAAATGTAATACAATGCAGCTAAGAAGAAGAACGAGACGAAAAACACCAATTTTGATAAGCAAACCTGATTTAAAGCGCAAATCTCTCATAACACCCAATGTTAAGCATGAAGAATGCTATGAAAGCCCCAATCAAAAGAAGGAATTGGAGACCCCAACAAACATAAATGATGTCTAACAAAAATAAAACCTTAGCCCAATGCTCAAATCAATAAGAACTTAAGGTATAATGCTATGCCCATAATTCAAAGCATCATGAAGTAAAGGTGAAAGGAAGGACATTGGCATTACAATCTAGAAATTAGAGATTTGGTAGTAATGGGGTGAGTTCGAATGCAACTAAACAAAATAAGAGGTAGTTTAGAAGAAGAACTAGAGAAAAAAGTCCAATTTCGAGAAACGAATCTGATTTAAAGTCGAAAGCTCTCATATCTCCCAATGTTAAACACTAAGAATGCATTGTTACCCACAATGAAAAGGAGTTAAAGAACCCAAGAAACATAATTGAGGTTTAACAAAAGTAAAACCTTGGCCTAATGCTCAAAGGAACAAGAACTTAAGGTATAATCCTATACTCACTCTTCAAAACATCATGAACCAAAGGTGAAAGGAAGGATATTGGCATTACAATCTACAAAGAAGAGATTTGGTAGTAAGGAGCCAAGTTGGAATGCAACAAAATGTAATGAGAGGTAGCTAAGAAGAAAGACTAGAGAAAATACTGCAATTTTCAGAAGCAAACCTGTTTGAAAGCCCAAAGCTCTCACACGCAATATTAAACACAAAGAATGCAATGAAACCCTCAATCAAACGAAAGAATTGAAGACCCTAAGAAACATAAATGATGTTTAACAAAAGAAAAACCTTGGCCCAATGCTCAAATGAACAAGAGCATAAGGTATAATACTATACCCAAAGTTCAAAGCATTATCAACCAAAGGTGAAAGGAAGGATATTGCAATTACAATCTAGAAAGAAGAGATTTGTTAGTAATGAGCCGAGTTGGAATGCAACATAACCAAAGCTCTCACAGCACCCAATGTTAAACAAAAAGAATGAAATGAAGCCCACAATCAAAAGAAGGGATTGAAGACATCAAGAAAGATAAATGATGATTAACAAAATTAAAACCTTGGCCTAATGCTCAATAGAACAAGAACATAAGGTATAATCCAATACCTACAATTCAAAGCTTCAACAACCAATGGTGAAAGGATGGATTTTCACATTACAATTTAGAAAGAAGAGATTTGGTAGTAATGAATTGAGTCAGAATGAAAGAAAATGTAATAAGAGGCAGCTAAGAAGAAGAATGAGAGAAAAAAGTCCAATTTTGATAAGCAAATCTGATTTAAAGCCCAAAGCTCTCACACCACATAATATAAAACACAAAGAATGCAATGATACCGACAATGAGAAGAAGGAATTGAAGACACCAAGGATTGTGTTTAACAAAATTAAAAGCTTGGCCCAATGCTCAATGGTATAATCCTATACCCACAGTTCAAAGCATCAAGAGCTAATGGTGAAAGGAAGAATTTTTGCATTACAATCTAGTAAGACAAGATTTGGTAGTAATAAGTCCAATTGGAATGCACTAAAACTTAGTAAGAGGCAGTTAAGAAGAAGAACAAGAGAAAAAACTCCAATTTTGATAAGCAAACCTAATTTAAAGCCTAAAGCTCTCATAGGACCCCATGTTAAATACAAAGAATACAATGAAACTCACAATCAAAAGAAGGAATTGAAGTCCCTATGAAACATAATTGAGGTTTAACAAAACTGAAACCTTGGCCCAAAGCTGAAAGGAACAAGGTCTCAAGGTAAAATCCTATACCCACTGTTCAAAGTATCATGAACCAAAGGTGAAAGGAAGGGTATTGGCATTACAATCTAGAAAGAAGTGATTTGGTAGTAATGAGCCGAGTTGGAATGCAACAAAACGTAATAAAAAGCAGCTAAGAAGAAAAATGAGAGAAAAAAAAAACTACAATTTTGATAAGTAAACTTGATTTAAACCCCAAAGCTCTCCTAGCATCCAATGTTAAATACAAAGAATACAATGAAACTCATAATCAAAAGAAGGAATCGAAGACCCGATGAAACATAATTGAGGTTTAACAAAAGTAAAACTTGGCCTAATGCTCAGAGGAACAAGAATTTAAGGTATAATCCTATACCTACTGTTCAAAGCATCATGAACCAAAGGTGAAAGGAAGGATATTGGCATTACAATCTAGAAAGAAGAGATTAGGTAGTAATCACCTGAGTTGGAGTGCAAAAAAAGGTAAGACGACACAACTAAGAAGAAGAACGAGAGGAAAAACTCCAATTTTGATAAGCAAACCTGATTTAAAGCCCAAAGCTCTCATAACACTCAATGTTAAGCACAAAGAATGCTATGAAAGCCACAATCAAAAGAAGGAATTAAAGACCCTAAGAAACATAAATGATGTCTAACAAAAATAAAACCATAGCCCACTCCTCAAATCAACAAGAACATAAAGTATAATGCTATACCCATAAATCAAAGCATCATGAACCAATGGTAAAAGAAAGGATATTGGCATTACAATCTTGAAAGAAGAGATTTGGTAGTAATGGGGCGACTTGGTATGCAACTAAACATAATAAGGGTAGCTTAAAAGAAGAACTAGAGAAAAAAACTCCAATTTTGGGAAACAAACCTGATTTAAAGCTGAAAGCTCTTATAGCTCCTAATGTTAAATGCTAAGAATGCATTGTAACCCATAATGAAAAGAAGGAGTTGAAGACCCTAAGAAACATAATTGAGGTTTAACAAAAGTAAATCCTTGGCTCAATGCTCAAAGGAACAAGAACTTAAGGTATAATCCTATACTCACTCTTCAAAGCATCATGAACCAAAGGTGAAATGAAGGATATTGGCATTACAATCTATAAGGAAGAGATTTGGTATAACGAGACAAGTCAAAATGTATCAAAACATAATAAGAGGTAGCTAAGAAGAAAAACTAGTGAAAAAACTCCAATTTTGATAAGCAAATATGATTTAAAGCCCAAAGCACTCATAGCACCTAATGTTAAACACAAAGAATGCAATGAAAGCCACAATCAAAAGAAGGAATTGAAGACACCAAGAAACATAATTGAGGTTTAACAACATTAAAACCTTGGCCCAAAGCTCAAAGGGACAAGAACATAAGATATAATCCTATACCCATAGTTCAAAGCATCATGAACCAATGGTGAAAGGCAGGATTTTCGCATTACGATCTAGAAAGAAGAGATTTTGAGTAATGAGTCAAGTTGAAAAGCAATAAAATGTAATAAGAGGCAGCTAAGTAGAAGAATGAGAGAAAAAAACTCCAATTTTGATAAGCAAACCAAATTTAAAGCCCAAAGGTCACATAGCACCCAATGTTAAACACAAAGAATGCTATGAAACCCACAATCAAAAGAAGGAATTGAAAACCCCAAAATCATAAATGATGTTTAACAAAATTAAAACTTGGCCCAATGCTTAAAGGAATAGGAACATAAGGTAGAATCCTATACCGACATATCAAAGCATCATGAACCAATGGTGAAAGGAAGGATATTGGCATTACAATTTAGAAAGAAGAGATTTGGTAGTAATGGGCTGAGTTGGAATGCAACAAAACATAATAAGAGGCAGCTAAAAAGAAAGACTAGAGAAAAAACTCCAATTTTGATAAACAAACCTAATTTAAAGCCCAAAGCTCTCATAGTACCTAGTGTTAAACACAAAGAATACAAAGAAACACGCAATCAAAAGAAGGAATTGAAGACACCAAGAAACATAAATGATGTTTAACAAAATTAAAACCTTCGCCCAATTCTCAATAGAACAAAAACATAAGGTATAATCTAATATCCACAGTTCAAAGCTTCAACAACCAATCGTGAAAAGAAGGATTTCCGCATTACAATCTAGAAAGAAGAGATTTGGTAGTAATGAGTCGAGTTGGAATGCAAGAAAACATAATAAGAGGCAGCTAAGAAGAAGAACGAGAGAAAAAAGTCCAATTTTGATAAGCAAACCTGATTTCAAGCCCAATGCTCTTATAGCACCCAATGTAAAGCACAAAGAATGCAATGATACCCACAATGAAAAGAAGGAATTGAAGACACCAAGAAACGTAAATGGTGTTTAACAAAGTTTAATCCTTGGCCCAATGCTCAATGGAACAAGAACATAAGGTATAATCCTATACCCACAATTCAAAGCATCATGAACTAATGGTGAAATGAAGGATATTGGCTTTACAATCTAGAAAAAATAGATTTGGTTCTAATGAGCTGAGTTGGAATGCAACAAAACATAACAAGAGGCAACTAAGAAGAGGAACTAGAGAAAAAAAGTCCAATTTTGATGAGCAAACCTAATTTAAAGCCCAAATCCCTCATAGTACCTAATGTTAAACACGATGAATGCAAGGAAACTGATGCAGAAAACCCCGAAAAATATGTGGCTTAGGGATCCAACGCACACAAGGAATGAAAGAACAACTAAGAAAGCTAAATCAAAGTTTAATAACACAAACCCTAGACCCAACATTGGAAGGAATTAGGAGTGATAAGTCAATTAGAACACCACTAGAAGAAGTACCTCTTGATAAGTTCTTTAGTTTTCAAAAGAACCAAGGGAGAAAAACTCTTGCATTCTATTTCACTCAAAGTTATTTGATTTGATTGTTTGATCTGATTTTTCTCCAATAGAAAATGACACGAGCACTTACTTATCTACCTTAACTTCACCATTCTCATCCAACCATTGAAGCTTATATGGCCTAGGATGCTTCATAGTAGGTAAGTTCAGCTTCTCAACCATAGTTATACTAGCAACATTAGTGCAACTCTCACCATCAATAATCATACTACATACCTTATCTTTGACGAAACACCTTGTCTGAAAGATGTTATCTCGTTGCACCTCATTTTCTTCCTTCACTTGCACATTCAATGCTCACCTTGCAATGAGAGCTACTTGATTAATCGGATACTTCTCTCCATCACTTTCACCCCTTGTTGATGGCACAGAATCATCATCTTCATGGTCATAGGCACGTTTCAATTGCCTTCTTGCTTTTGGAACCCCATAAGTTTTGTACCTCCTTTGCAACTCGGATATTGTATTAGCTTGCTCCTCCATTCTATCTCTCATATCATCAAATCTGGTATTCACGTGCTCAAATTGTTGTTGCATGGCTTTGATTATGAAGGACATGTCAACAAGTGCCTCCTGAGCAGCACCTTTGCGTTTTGAAGTCATATTTTTTTTTTTTATTTAGAGCTGGGCTCTGATACCAACTGATGCGGAAAACCCCAAAAAGACGTGGCTTAGGGACCCAACGCACACAATGAATCAAAGAACAACCAGGAAAGCTAAATCAGAGTTTAATAACACAAACCCTAGACCCAATATTCGAAGGAACACGAACCTAGGGTATTCAAGATGGATATGGACGCCACACTCCAAAAAAGGAAGGAATTGGGAGTGATAAGTCGATTTGAACGCCACAAGAAGAATTACCTCTTGATAAGTTCTTCAGTTCTTAAAAGAACTAAGGGAGAAAAACCCTTGCTGTTTATTTCACTCAAAGTTGTCTGATTTCTTGATTGTCTAAATGAATTTGATCCACTTGGCATGTCTTTTGTTCAACTTTCCTTGTACAAGTAGGACAGGAAAGTTGAACAAAAGACATGCCAAGTGGATCAAATTCATTCAGACAATCAAGAAATCAGACAACTTTGAGTGAAATAAACAGCAAGGGTTTTTCTCCCTCGGTTCTCATCATTCCCTACAACATCAATTATAAACAAGGTAAGGACAATATGGTAGCTGATGCATTATCCCGCAGGTATGCCCTTATCTCTACACTTACTGCAAACTTATTAGGATTTGAACATATTAAAGGTTTATATGTGAAGCTAACGTGTATGAAGCATGTGAGAAGTCAGCCTTTGAGAAGTTTTATAGGCATAAGGGTTTCTTATTTAGGGAAAATCGTTTATGCATGCCTATGAGTTCTTTAAGGGAGTTGGTTGTAAGAGAAGCTCATGAGGGTGGTCTAATGGGTCATTTCAGAGTTAGGAAAACCCTAGATGTCCTAAATGAACACTTCTTTTGGCCACGCATGAAACGAGATGTTGAGAGGATATGTGAGAAATGCATAACATGCAAACAGGCTAAATCTAGAGTTTTACCCCATGGCTTGTATACCCCTTTACCCATACCTAGCCATCCCTGAGTTGATTTATCCATGGACTTTGTACTGGGATTGCCACGAACAAAACGGGGTAGGGATTCTGTATTTGTTGTTGTTGATAGATTTTTAAAGATGGCACACTTCATCCCATGCCATAAAACTGATGATGCAAACAATATGGCTGACTTGTTCTTTAGAGAAGTAGTGCGTTTGCATGGCATGCCATGGAGCATTGTTTCAGACCGAGATACAAAGTTCTTAAGCTACTTCTGGAAGACTTTGTGGGGTAAGTTAGGTACTAAGTTATTGTTTTCAACTACTTGTCATCCACAAACTGATGGGCAGACTGAGGTGGTTAATCAAACTCTTTCTACTCTTTTGCGTACTATTATTCGAACAAATTTGAAAACATGGGAAGATTGTTTACCACATGTCGAGTTTGCATATAATAGGAGTGTTCATTCTACTACTAGCTACTCTCCATTTGAAATTGTATATGGTTTTAATCCATTGACACCTCTGGATTTGGTACCTATACCTGTCAATGAGTATGCCAACGTTGATGGTGAAAGCAAAGCTGACATGATAAAAAAATTGCATGAGAAGGTGCGGCAACATATTGAAAAATGAACTGAGCAATATGCATCCCATGTCAATAAGGGACGAAAGAAGGTGGTGTTCGAACCAGGTGATTGGGTTTGGGTGCATATGCGCAAGAAACGATTCCCAGCTCAGAGGTGTTCAAAGCTACAACCTAGAGGAGATGGTCCCTTCCAAGTTCTAGCACGAATTAATGACAATGCTTATAAGTTGGACCTTCTTGGTGAGTGCAACATTTAACGTTTCTAACCTTTTCCCTTTTGATGTAGGTGATGATTCGAGGGCAAATCCTTTTGAGGAAGGGAGGAATGATGAGAACTGTGGAGATAATGGGTGGAAGGCTTCAAAGGATGCAAAAAGTCCATCAGACGAAGAATTAAGACAACTTTGAGTGAAATAAACAGCAAAGGTTTTTCTCCCTCGGTTCTTTTAAGAACTGAAGAACTTATCAAGAGGTAATTCTTCTTGTGGCGTTCAAATCGACTTATCACTCCCAATTCCTTCCTTTTCTGGAGTGTGGCGTCCATATCCATCTTGAATACCCTAGGTTCGTGTTCCTTCGAATATTGAGTCTAGGGTTTGTGTTATTAAACTATGATTTAGCTTTCCTGGTTGTTCTTTGATTCATTATGTGCGTTGGGTCCCTAAGTCACGACTTTTTAGAGTTTTCCGCATCAGAAACATAATTAAGGATTAACAAAAGTATAACCTTGGCCCAATGCTGAAAGGAACAAGAACTTAAGGTATAATCTTATACCAACAGTTCAATGCATCATGATCCAAAGGTGAAAGGAATGATATTGGCATTAAAATCTTAAAAGAAGAGATATGGAAGTAATGAGCCAAGTTGGAAAGCAACAGAAGAATGTGAGAAAAAACTCTTATTTTGATAAGCAAACTTGATTTAAAGCCCAAAGCTCTCATAGCACCCAATGTTAAACACAATAAATGCAATGAAACCCACAATGAATATAAGGATTTAAAGACCCCAAGAAACATAATTGAGGCTTAACAAAAATAAAACCTTGGCCCTATACTGAAAGAAACAAGAACTTAAGGTATAATCCTATACTCATAGTTTAAAGCATCAGGAACCAAAGGTGAAAGGAAGGATATAGGCATTATAATATAGAAAGAAGAGATTTGGTAGTAATGAGCCAAGTTGGGAAGCAACAAAACGTAATAAAAGGAAGCTAAGATGAAGAACTAGAGAAAAAAAAACTCCAATTTTGATAAGCAAACTTGATTTAAAGCCTAAAGCTCTCATTGCACCGAATGTTAAACACAAAGAATGCAATGAGATCCACAATCAAAAGAAGGAATTGAAGAACCAAAGAAACATAATTGAGGTTTCACAAAAGTAAAACCTTGGCCCAATGCTCACAGGAATGTGAACCTAAGTTATAATCCTATACCCATTGTTCAAAGCATCATGAACCAAATGTGAAAGGAAGGATATTGGCATTACAATTTAGAAAGAATAGATTAGGTAGTAATAAGCCAAGTTGGATTGCAACAAAACGTAATAAGAGGCAGCTAAGAAGAAAAACTAGAGAACAAACTCCAATTTTGATAAGAAAACTTGATTTAAAGCCCAAAGCTCTTATAGCACCGAATGTTAAACACAAAATGCAATGAAACCCACGATGAAAATAAGGAATTAAAGACCCCAAGAAACATAATTGAGGTTTAACAAAAGTAAAACCTTGGCCAATGTTCAAAGGAACAAGAACTTAAGTTATAATCCTATGCCTATTGTTCGAAGCATTATGTACCAAAGGTGAAAGGAAAGAGATCGGTATTACAATCTAAAAGGAAGAGATTAGGTAGTAATGAGCCCAGTTGGAATGCAAGAAAACATAATAAGAGGCAGCCAAGGAAATGAACTAGAGAAAAAAACTCAAATTTTGATAAGCAAACCTTATTTAAAGCCCAAAGCTCTCACAGCACCCAATGTTAAACACAAAGAGTGCAGTGAAACTAACAACCAAAAGAAGGATTAAAGATTCCAAGAAACATAATTGAGGTTTAACTTAAGTAAAAGCATGACCCCAAGCTTAAAAGGAACAAGAATTTCTAGTATAATGCTATACCCACTGCCCAAAGCATCATGAACCAATGGTAAAAGGAAGTATATTGGTATTGCAATCTAGAAAGAAGAGATTTGGTAGTAATGAGCTAAGGTGGAATGCAACAAAACGTAATATGAGGCAGCTAAGAAGATGAACTAGAGAAATAACTTAATTTTGAAATGCAAACCTGATTTAAAGTCCAAAGCTCTTATGGCATCCAATGTTAAACACAAAGAATGCAACGAAAATAAGGATTTGAAGTGTTGTTCTCACAGCCTTATATGGGTTGTAATTGTTGTCAACTAGGGTTAAGAGAGAGTAAAGTCACATGGAAGGACAAGAAAGTAAATATGCCGCATAAGGGTAAGAACGTAAATCTGCCATATATGCTCTATTAAGGTTTCATGGGAGAGAGTATATAAAGGCCTTGGAAGACAAAATTAGGGTAGAGGGCCAACACAATTGAAAAACAGCAACCCTACAACAACCAGCCAAAAGGAAGAGAGAGCAGAACGGCAAGAGATCAGAAACGACACCACCGAGAGAGCAAACGAGAAATGTCACCACTGGTAAAGCAAACCAGAAACACGTCCTGCAAGCAAACCAGAAACGCCTCCTGCAAGCAAACCAGAAACACATCCTGCAACCAAACCAGAAACGCACAACCAGCAAGAGGAGAAATAAGAAATAGACCACCCGGAAGAGAAGACAGCAGACGAGAAGCATGAGGCAGGCTGAGAGATGTGAACCAGAAAAACCAGTAGCGTGAGACAGGCCGAGAGACGTGAAACAGCAGACCAGCAGCGTGAGACCAGAACGTGCAACGGCGTGACTGATCAAAAGCGTGGGGCAGGCCGTGAGACGTGAAACGGCAGACCGGAAGCTTGAGTGCAAGCTGTGAAATCGTGAGACAGTGAAAGCAGGAGTTGTGTGAAATAACCTAGAGAAGGAATTCGGCGAAGTATCGGAAATAACTCAACATATTTCCAGATTTCTTCAAAAGAGGTTAAAGAGCGTTGCGGTGAACTTCTAAGCGGCAGTGGAGCAGCCTTTCAATTCAACAGAGGCAAGGCAAGCTAGAAGAAGGGTAGACACAGTAAGTGACACTCTTTGTATTGTACTTGCTTAGTAATTCCAATAGTGAAAGGAACAGAAGATTAAGACATCCATTGTAACTGGAATTCTTAAGTATAATGGATAGTCTCGGTAAGGGAGAGTCCCTACCACAGTGGATGTACGTCACGTTGACGGAACCACATAAATCTCGTGTGTCCTTAATTTGCTTTACATTCTATGTTTTGAATTAAGTTGTGAACGCAGCTAAAGTATCAGCCAACTCATAACCTAACGAAGACCTAAATAAGAACATCTGAATTGTCTATTAGGCAAAGTGTCTGAAAGGTGACTTTGAGGACCATTGTGATTAGTAGGTAGCAATAGATCTACCTTAGTCAAATCTGAGAAAGAGTTCGCTTTTAAGAAGAGATTGAAGTTGTTCACTTACCTGCGTATTGTCGAGAGCGAAAGTATTAAAGAAGTAGAATACTTTGGCTTAAGTTATCAAAGTTTTAAAGGGTGTGATATTGATTCACCCCCCCTCTCAGTATCACAAACTAGTAGATCCTAGGGTGACGTTGGAAACTTCATGAAGACCCCAAGAAATATAATTAAGGTTTCGCAAAAGTAAAACCTTGGCCTAACCTAAAAGGAACAAAAACTTAAGGTATAATCAATCCTATAACAATTATTCAAAGCATTAAGAACCAAAGGTGAAAGGAAGGTTATTTGTATTACAATCTAGAAAGAAGAGATTCAGTATTAATCAGTCGAGTTGGAATGCAGCAAAACATAATAAGAGGTAGCTAAGAAGAAAAAGTAGAGAAAAAACTCCAATTTTGATATGCAAACCTAATTTAAAGCCTAAACCTCTCATAGCACCGAATGTTAAACACAAAATGCAATGAAACCCACAATGGAATTAAGGAGTTGAAGACACCAAGAAACATAATTAAGGTTTAACAAAAATAAAACATTGGCCCAATGCTCAAAGGAACAAGGACTTAAGGTATAATCCTATACCCATAGATCAAAGCATTGTGAACCAAAGGTGAAAGGAAGGATATTGGCATTACAATCTAGAAAGAATAGATTAGGTAGTAAAAAGAGGCAACTAAGAAGAAAAACTAGAGAACAAACTCCAATTTTGATAAGCAAACCTGATTTAAAGCCCAAAGATCTCATAGCACCCAATGTTAAACACAAAGAATGCAATGAAACCCATAATCAAAAAAAGGAATTAAAGACCTTAAGAAACATAATTAAGGTTTAAAAAAAGTAAAACCTTGGCCTAATGCTCAAAGGAACAAGAACTTTAGTTATAATCCTATATCCTCAGTTCAAAGCTTCATGAACCAATGGTGAAAGGAAGGATAATGGCATTACAATCTAGAAAGAAGAGATTTGGTAGTAATGAGGTGAGTTGGAATGCAACAAAATGTAATAAGAGGCAACTAAGAAGAGGAATTAAGGAAAAAACTCTAATTTTGAGAAGCAAACCTTATTTAAAGCCCAAAACTCTTATAGCACCCAATATTAAACACAAAGAATACAGTGAAACCCATAATCAAAAGAACAAATTGAAGACCCAATGTTTAACAAAAGTGAAACCCTGGTCTAATGCTCAAAAGAACAAGAACTTAAGGTGCAATCCTATACCCACTGTTGAAAGCATCATGAACCAATGATGAAAGGAAGGATATTGACATTACAATCTAGAAATAAGAGATTTGGTAGTAATGAGGTGAGTTGGAATGCAACAAAATGTAACAAGAGGTAGCTAAGAGGAAGGATGAAAGAAAAAACCCCAATGTTGATAAGCAAACTTGATTCAAAGCCCAAAACTCTCATAGTACCCAATGTTAAACACAACGAATGCAGTCAAACCCATAATCAAAAGAATGAATTGAAGACCTCAAGAAACATAAATGATGTTTAACAAAAGTAAAACCTTGTTCAAAGCTCAAAGGAACAAAAACATAAGGTATAATCTTACACCCACCATTGAAAGCATCATAAACCAATCATGAAAGGAAGGATATTTGCATTATAGTCTAGAAAAATGTGATTTGGTTGTAATGCGTCAAGTTGGAATGCAACAAAATGTAATAAGAGGCAAATAAAAAAAAGAAACTAAAGAAGAAACTCCAATTTTGGTAAGCAAACCTAATTTAAGGCCCAAAGCTCTTATAGCACCCAAGGTTAACGACAAAGAATGCAATGAAACTCACAATCAAAAGAAGAAATTGAAGACCCCAAGGAACAAATATGATGTTTAGCAAAAGTAAAACCTTGGCCCAATGCTCAAAGGAATAAGAACATAAGGTATAATCCTATGCCCATAATTCTATGCATCATGAACTAATGGTGAAAGGAAGGATATTGGCATTACAATCTAGAAGAAAAGATTTGGTAGTAATGAGCCAAATTGGAATGCAACAAAACGTAAAAAAAGCCAGCAAAGAAGATGAACTAGTGAAAAAATTCCAATTTTAAAGCCCAAAGCTCTCATATCACCCAATGTTAAAGACAAAGAATGCAATGGAACCCATAATCAAAAGAAGGAATTGAAGACCCCAAGGAACAAAAATGATGTTTAACAAAAGTAAAACCTTGGCCTAATGCTCAAAGGACCAAGAACATAAGGTATAATCCTATGCCTATAATTCTATACATCACGAACCAATGGTGAAAGGAAGGATATTGGCATTACAATCTAGAAAGAAGAGATTTGGTAGTAATGAGACAAGTTGGAATGCAACAAAACGTAATAAGAGGCAACTAATAAGAAGAATGAGAGAAAAAACCCCAATTTTGATATGCAAACTTGATCCAAAGCCCAAAACTATCATAGCACCCAATGTTAAACACAAAAAATGCTATCAAAACCATAAGCAAAAGAAGGAATTAAAGACCCCATTGAACATAAATGATGTCTAATAAAGGTAGAACCTTGGCCCAATGCTCAAAAGAACAAGAACTTAAGGTATAATCCTATACCCTCAGTTCAAAGCATCACGAACTAATGGTGAAAGTGATACCAACTGATGTGGAAAACCCCAAAAAAACATGGCTTAGCTACTCCATTAACCGGATACTCCTCTCCATCACTTTCACCATTTGATGAAGGCATAGAATCATCATCTTCATGGTCATATGTATATCTCAATTGCCTTTTTGCTTTAGGAGCCTTCTATTCTTGGTGCCTCCTTTGTAACTCTACTATTGTATTAGCTTGTTCATCCATCCTCTCCCTCATATCATCAAATCCGATATTCTTAAGCTTAAATTATAGTTGTTTAGCTTTAATCATGAAGGACATATCACTAGCTCTCTCTTAAGCTGCACCTTTGGAAGCCATAGTATTACTTCTGATTCAGAGCCAAGCTCTGATACCAACTGATACGGAAAACCCCAAAAGACGCAACTTAGGAACCCAATGCACACAAGGAATCAAAGAACAACCAGGAAAGCTAAATTACAGTTTAATAACACAAACTCTCAACCCAAAATTCAAAGGAACACGAACTTAGGGTATTTAAGAAGAATATGGATGCCACACTCTAGAAAAGAAAAAAATTAGGAGCGATAAGTCAATTGGAACACCACAAGAAAAAATACCTCTTGATAAGTTCATTAATTCTCAAAAGAACCGAAGGAGAAAAACCTTTACTTTCTATTTTACTCAAAGTTGTCTAATAAATTTTTTGATGTATTGTCTGATATTACAAGTGGTGCTTATTTATAGACTAAGATAGCAATCCTAAAAGACACAAATTCCTACTTAGGACAATTCCTTATTTAGGAGGAATTCCTATCTAGGGACAAATTCTTACACAGAGAATAAACTCTTAATTTAGAGGCGACAAAACATAAGAAGAGGCTGCTAAGAAGAAGAACGAGAGAAAAAACTCCAATTTTGATAAGCAAACTTGATTTAAAGCCTAAAACTCTCATAAAACCCAATCTTGAACCCAAAGGATGCTATGAAACCCACCATCAAAAAAAGGATTTGAAGAACCTAAGAAACATAAATGATGATTAACAAAAGTAAAACCATGGCTAAATGCTCAAAGGAATGCAACGAAACATAATAAGAGGCAGCTAAGAAGAAGAACTAGAAAAAAAAACTCCAATTTTTGAGAAGCAAAAGGAATTTAAAGCCCAAAGCACTCATAGCACCCAATGTTACACATAAAGAATGAAATGAAGCCCACAATGAAAAGAAGCAATTGAATACCCCAAGAAACATAATTGAGGTTTATCAAAACTAAAACCTTGACCCAATGCTGGAAGGAGCAGTAACCTAAGGTATAATCCTATACCCAGAGTTCAAAGCATCATGAACCAAAGTTGAAAGGAAGGTTATTGGCATTACAATCTAGAAAGAAGAGATTTGCTACTAATGAGCCGAGTTGGAATGAAACTAAATATAATAAGAGGTAGCAAAGAAGAAAGACCAGAGAAAAAACTCCAATTTTGAGAAACAAACTTGATTTAAAGCCTAAACCCATAACCAAAAGAAGGAATTAAAGACCCCACAAAACATAAATGATGTCTAACAAAAGTAAAACCTTGGCCCAATGCTTAAAGGAACAAGAACTAAAGGTATAGCTCTATACCTACAAGACAAAGCATCACAAACCAATGGTGAAAGGAAGGATATTGGAATTACCATCCAAAAAGAAGAGATTTGGTAGTAATGACGCAAGTTGGAATGCAACAAAATGGAGTAAGAGGCAGCTAAGAAGAAGAACTAGAGAAAAAAATTCAATTTTGAGAAGCAAACCTGATTTAAAGCCAAAATCTCTCATAGCACCCAATGTTAAACACAAAGAATGCAATGAAACCCAAAATCAATAGAAGGAATTGAAGACCCTAAGAAATATAAGTAAAGTCTATCAAAAGTAAAACCTTGGCCTAATGCTCAAAGCAACAAGAACTTAAGGTATAATCCTATACCCACAGTTCAAAGTATCATGAACCAATGGTTAAAGGAAGGATATTGGCATTATAATCTAGAAAGAAGAGATTTGATAGTAATGAGCTGAGTTAGAATGCAACAAAATGTAATAAGAGGCAGTGAAAAGGAAGAACGTTAGAAAAAAATTCCAATTTTAATAAGCAAACCTCATTTAAAGCCCAAAGATCTCATAGCACCTAATGTTAAACACAAAGAATGCAATGAAACAAATAATTAATAGAAGGAATTGAAGACCCCAAGAAACATAAAAGACATTTAACAAACCTATACCCAGAGTTCAAAGCATCATAAACGAATGGTGAAAGAAATGATATTGGCCCTACAATCCAAAAATAAGAGATTTGGTAGTAATGAGCTGAGTTGGAATGCAACAAAACATAATAAGAGGCAACAAAGATGAAGAATGAGAAAAAAAATTCCAATTTTGATAAGCAAACCTCATTTAATGCCTAAAGCTCTCATAGCACCGAATGTTAAATAGAAAGAATGCAATGAAACAAACAATTAATAGAAGGAATTGAAGACCCCAAGAAACATAAATGATGTTTAACTAAAGTAAAACCTTGGCCCAATGCTCAAAGGAACAAGAACATAAGGTCTAATCCTATCCCATAATCAAAAGAAGACATTGAAGATCCCAAGAAACATGAATGATGTTAAACAAAAGTAAAACCTTGGACCAAAGCTCAAAGGAACAAGAATATAGGGTGTAATCCTATGCCTACATTTCAAAGTATCATGAACCATAGGTGAAAGGAAGGATATTGGCATTACAATCTAAAAAGAAGAGATTTGGTAGTAATGAGGCGAGTTGGAAAGCAACAAAACATAATAAGAGGCAACAAAGAAGCAGAACTAGAGAAAAAAACTCCAATTTTGAAAAGCAAACCTGATTTAAAGCCCAAAGCTCTCATAACACCCCATGTTAAACACAAAGAATGCAATGAAACAAATAATTAATTGAAGGAATTGAAGACCCCAAGAAACATAAATGACGTTGAGCAAAAGTAAAACCTTGGCCCAATGCTTAAAGAAACAAGAACATAAGGTATAATCCTATGCCTTAAGTTCAAAGCATCATGAACCAATGGTGAAAGGAAGGATATTGGAATTACAATATAGAAAGAAGTGATTTGGTAGTAATGAGCCGAGTTGGAATGCAACAAAACATAATATAAGGCAGCTAAGAAGAAGAACGAGAGAAAAAAAACCACAATTTTGATAAGCACACTTAATTTAAAGCCCAAAGCTCTTATAGCACCTAATGTTAAACACAAAGAATGCTACAAAAACCCACAATCAAAAGAAGGAAATGAAGACAACAAGAAACATAAATAAGGTCTAATAAAGGTAAAACCTTTGCCCGATGCTCAAAGAAACAAGAACTTAAGGTATAATCTTATACCCTCAGTTCAAAGCATCACAAACCAATGGTGAAAGGAAGGATATTGACATTATAATCAATAAAGAAGAGATTTGGTGGAAATGAGGTGAGTTGGAATGCAACAAAACATAATAAGAGGCAGCTAAGAAGAAGAACTAGAGAAAAAAAAAAACTCCAATTTTGAGAAGCAAACATGATTTAAAGGCCAAAGCACTCATAGCACCCAATGTTAAACACAATGAATGCAATAAAACAAAACGTAATATAAGGCAGCTAAGAAGAAGAATGAGAGAAAAAAACTCCAATTTTGATAAGCAAACCTGATTTAAAGCCCAAAGCTCTCATGACACCTAATGTTAAACACAAAGAATGTTATGAAACCCACAATCAAAAGAAGGTATTGAAGACCCCAAGAAACATAATTGATGTTTAACAGAAGTAGGACCTTAGCTCAACACTGAAAGGAACAAGAACATAAGGTATAATCCTATACTCACAGTTCAAAGCATCATGAACCAAAGGTGAAAGGAAGGATATTGGCATTACAATCGAGAAAGAAATGATTTGGTAGTAATGAGGTGAGTCGGAATGCAACAAAATATATTCAAAGGTAGTTAAGAAAAAAAAACTAGAGAAAAAACTCCAAGTTTGATAAGGAAACCTCATTTAAAGCCCAAAACTCTCATATCACCTCATGTTAAACACAAAGAATGCAACGAAACCCACAATCAAAAGAAGGAATTGAAGACCCCAAGAAACATAAATGATGTTTAATAAAAGTAAGACCTTAGCCCAACGCTGAAAGGAATAAGAACATAATGTATTATCCTATCCCATAGTTCCAAGCACGATGAACCAATGGTGAAAGGAAGGATATTGGTATTACAATCTAGAAAGAAGAGATTTGGTAGTAATGTGCTGAGTTGGAATACAACAAAACATAATAAGAGTCAACTAAGAAGAAGAACAAGAGAAAAAACTCCAATTTTGATAAGCTAACCTTATTTAGAGCATAAAGCTCTCATATCACACAATGTTATACACAAAGAATGCTATGAAACCCATAATAATAAAAAAAAAAGGCATTAAAGACCCTAAGAAACATAAATGATGTTTAACAAATGGAAAACCTTAGCTCGAAGCTCAAAGGAACAAGAACATAAGGTATAATCCTATACTCACAGTTCAAAGCATCATAACCCAATGGTGAAAGAAAGGATATTGGCATTACAATCTAAAAAGAAGAGATTGGGTAGTAATGAGCTGAGTTGGAATGCAATAAAACATAATAAAAGGCATCTAAGAAGAAAAACTAGAGAGAAAACTCCAATTTTGATAAGCAAACTTAATTTAAAGCACAAAGCTCACATAGCACTCAATGTTAAACACAAAGATTGTGATGAAACCCACAATCATAGGAAAGAATCGAAGACCCTAAGAAACATAAATGACGTCTAACAAAACTAAAACTTTGGACCAATGCTCAAAAGTACATGAACTTAAGGTATAGTCCTATACCCACAATTCAAAGCATCATGACCCAATGGTGAAAGCAAGGATATTGGCATTACAATCTAGAATGAAGAGATTTGGTAGAAATGAGCCGAGTTGGAATGCAACAAAACGTAATAAGAGGCATCTAAGACAAAAAAAGCTAGAGAGAAAACTCCAATTTTGATAAGCAAACTTAATTTAAAGCACAAAGCTCACATAGCACTCAATATTAAACACAAAGATTGCAATGAAACCCACAATCATAGGAAGGAATCGAAGACCCTAAGAAACATAAATGACATCTAACAAAACTAAAACTTTGGACCAATGCTCAAAAGTACATGAACTTAAGGTAAAGTCCTATACCTAGAGTTTAAAGCATCATGAACCAATGGTGAAAGGAAGGATATTGGCATTACAATGTAGAAAGAAGAGATTTGGTACTAATGATGCGAGTAAGAATGCAACAAAACGTAATAAGAGGCAGTTAAGAAGAACTAGAGAAAAAACTCCAATTTTGAGAAACAAACTTGATTTAAAGCCCAAAGCTCTTATAGCACCTAATGTTAAACACAAAGATTGCAATGAAACCCACAATGAAAAGAAGGAATTGAAGACCCCAAGAAACAAAATTGAGGTCTAACAAAACTAAAGCCTCGGCCCAATGTCCAAAGGAAAAAAAAAACTTAAGGTGTAATCCTATACCCACAGTTCAAAACATCATGAACTAATGGCAAAAAAAAAGGATATTGGCATTACAATGTAGAAAGAAGAGATTTGGTAGAAATGACCCGAGTTGGTGATGTGTCCCACATCAGTTCCTGAGGGGGTCTTTGGGCTGTTTATAAGGGTTGGGTCAACCCTCCATTCTTGAGCTAGCTTTTGTGGTGGAGTTAGGGTTCAAACTCTTATCAGGTGGTATCAGAGCCAAACCTCAGAGGGTTGGTGGGCGCATGTACAAAGGTTCCCTGCCACCACTGTGCCAATGAGACAGCACGGGGACGTGCAGTTTAAAGGGGTCGGGAATGATGTGTCCCACATCAGTTCTTGAGGGGGTCTTTGGGCTGTTTATAAGGGTTGGGTCAACCCTCCATTCTTGAGCTAGCTTTTGTGGTGGAGTTAGGGTTCAAACTCTTATCAGTTGGAAAGCAATAAAATGTAATGAGAGGCAACGAAAAAGAAGCACAAGAGAAGAAACTCCAATTTTGATAAGCAAACCTGATTTAAAGCCCAACACTCTCATAGCACCTAATGTTAAAAACAAATAATGCTATGAAACCCACAATCAAAATAAGGCATTGAAGCCACTAAGAAACATAAATGATCTTTAACAAATATTAAAACTTGGCCCAATGCTCAAAGGAACAAGAACATAAGGTATAATCCTAAGCCCACAGTTCAAAGCATGATGAACTAATGATAAAAGGAAGGATATTGGCATTTCTATCTAGAAAGAAGAGATTTGGAAGTAACAAGGTGAGTTGGAAAGCAATAAAATGTAATATGTGGTAGCTACGAAGAAGAACTCGAGAAAAAACTCAAATTTTGATAACAAAACAAAAGCCAAAGCACTCATAGCACCTAATGTTAAACACAAAGAATGCAATGGAACCCACAATCAATAAAAGGAATTAAAGACCCTATGAAATATAAGTAAAGTCTATCAAAAGTAAAACCTTCGCCAAATGCTCAAAGCAATGAGAACTTAAGGTATAATCCTATACCCATAGTTCAAAGTATCATGAACCAATGGTGAAAGGAAGGATATTGGCATTACAATCTAGAAAGAAGTGATTTGGTACTAATAAGCCGAGTTGGAATGCAACAAAACGTAATAAGAGGTTGTTAAGAAAAAAAAACTAGAGAAAAAACACCAATTTTGATAAGCAAACCTCATTTAAAGCCAAAAGATCTCATAACATCCACTATTAAACACAAAGAATGTAATAAGAACCATAATCAAAAGAAGGAATTGAAGACCCCAAGAAACATAAATGATGTTTAACATAAGTAAGACCTTGGTTGCCCAATGTAGAAAGGAAGAAAAACTTAGGGTATAATCTTATACACACAATTCAAAGCATCATGAACCACTGTTGAAAGAAAGGATATTGGTATTACAATCTAGAAAGAAGGGATTTGGTACAAATGAGCCGAGTTGGAATGCAACAAAACGTAAGAAAAGGCAGCTAAGAAGAACAGGAGAAAAAACTTCAATTTTGTTAAGCAAACCTAATTGAAAGCCCAATGCTCTCATAGCACCCAATGTAAAACACAAAGAATACAATGATACCCATAATGAAAAGAAGAAATTAAAGACACTAAGAAACGTAAATGGTGTTTAACAAAATTAAAACCTTGGCCCAATGCTCAAGGTTAAAGCCGAAAGCTCTCATAGCACCCAATGTTAAACCCTAAGAATGCATTGTAACCCATAATGAAAAGAAGGAATAGAAGACCCCAAGAAACATAATTGAGATTTATCAAAAGTAAAACCTTGCCCTAATCCTCAAAGGAACAAGAACTTAAGGTATAATCCTATACTCACTATTCAAAGCTTTATAAACCAAAGGTGAAAGGAAGGATATTGGCATTACAATTTATAAAGAAGAGATTTGGTAGTAAAGAGACGAGTTGGAATGTAACAAAATGTAATAAGAGGCATCTAAGAAGAAAAATGAGAGAGAAAACTCCAATTTTGATAAGCAAACCTGATTTAAAGCATAAAGCTCACATAGCACCCGATGTTTAACAAAAGGATTGCGATGAAACCCACAATCATAGGAAGGAATTAAAGACTCTAAGAAACATAAATGACGTCTAAGAAAACTAAAACTTTGGACCAATGCTTAAAAGTACATGAACTTAAGGTATAGTCCTATACCCACAATTCAAAATGTAATAAGAGGCAGCTAAGAAGAAAGACTAGAGAAAAAACTGCAATTTTGAGAAGCAAACCTGATTGAAAGTTCAAAGCTCTCACACCCAACTTTAAACACAATGAATGCAATGAAACATTGAATCAAAAGAAAGAATTGAAGGCCTTGGCCCAATGCTCAAGTGAACAAGAGCATAAGGTATAATACTATACTTAAAGTTCAAAGCATCATCAACCAAAGGTGAAAGGAAGGATATTGGAATTACAATCTAGAAAGAAGAGATTTAGTAGTAATGAGCCGAGTTGGAATACAACACAACCAAAGCTCTCACAACACCCAATGTTAAACACAAAGAATGCAATGATACCCACAATCAAAAGAAGGGATTGAAGACACTAAGGAAGATAAATGATGATTAACAAAATTAAAACCTTGACCCAATGCTCAACAAAACAAGAACATAAGGTATAATCCAATACCCACAGTCCAAAGCTTCAACAACCAATGGTGAAAGGAAGGACTTTTGCATTACAATCTAGAAAGAAGAGATTTGGTAGTAATAAGCCAAGTTGGAATGAAAGAAAACATAATAAGAGGCAACTAAGAAGAAGAACGAGAGGAAAAAGTCCAATTTTGATAAGCAAACCTGATTTAAAGATCAAAGCTCTCATAGCAGCCAATGTAAAACACAAAGAATGCAATGATACCAACAATGAAAAGAAGGAATTGAAGACACCAAGAAATGTAAATGGTGTTTAACAAAACTAAAACCTTGGCCCATTGCTCAACATAACAAGAACATAAGGTATAATCCTATACCCACAATTCAAAGTATTAAGAACCAATGGTGAAAGGAAGAATTTTCACATTACAATCTAGAAAGAAGAGATTTGGTAGTAATAAGCTGAGTTGGAATGCACTAAAACTTAATAAGGGGCAGCTAAGAAGAAGTATAGGAGATAAAACTCCAATTTTGATAAGCAAAACTAATTTAAAGCCCAAAGCTCTCATAGCACCCAATGTTAAACACAAAGAATACAATGAAACTCACAATCAAATGAAGGAATTGAAGACCCTATGAAACATAATTGAGGTTTAACAAAACTGAAACCTTGGCCCAAAGCTGAAAGGAACAAGGTCTTAAGGTAAAATCCTATACCCACTGTTCAAAGCATCATGAACCAAAGGTGAAAGGAACGATATTGGCATTACAATCTAGAAAAATGAGATTTGGTAGTAATGAGCCAAGTTTGAATGCAACAAAATGTAATAAAAAGCAGCTAAGAAGAAAAATTAGAGAAAAAAACTACAATTTTGATAAGCAAACCTGATTCAAACCCCAAATCTCTCATGGCACTTAGTGTTAAACACAAAGAATACAATGAAACCCACATTCAAAAGAAGGAATCGAAGCCCTGATGAAACATAATTGAGGTTTAACAAAAGTAAAACTTGGCCTAATGCTCAAAGGAACAAGAATTTAAGGTATAATCCTATGCCCACTATTCTAAGCATCATGAACCAAAGGTGAGAGGAAGGATATTGGCATTACAATCTAGAAAGAAGAGATTAGGTAGTAATCAGCCGAGTTGGAGTGCAAAAAAATGTAATACAACACAACTAAGAAGAAGAATGAGAATAAAAACTCCAATTTTGATAAGCAAACCTGATCTAAAGCCCAAAGCTCTCATAGAACCCAATGTTAAACACAAAGAATACAACGAAACATGCAATCAAAAGAAGGAATTGAAGACACCAAGAAACATAAATGATGTTTAACAAAATTAAAACCTTGGCCCAATGCTCAACAAAACAAGAACATAAGGTATAATCTAATATCCACAATTCAAAGCTTCAACAACCAATGGTGAAAGGAAGGATTTTTACATTACAATCTAGAAAGAAGAGATTTGGTAGTTCGAATGCAAGAAGATGTAATAAGAGGCAGCTAAGAAGAAGAACGAGAGAAAAAAGTCCAATTTTGATAAGCAAATCTGATTTAAAGCCCAAAGCTCTTATAGCACCCAATGTAAAGCACAAAGAATGTAATGATACCCACAATGAAAAGAAGGAATTAAAGACACCAAGAAACGTAAATGGTGTTTAACAAAATTAAAACCTTGACCCAATGCTCAACAGAACAAGAACATAAGGTATAATCCTATACGCACGATTCAAAGCATTATGATCCAATCGTGAAACGAAGGATATTGGCTTTACAATCTAGAAAAAAGAGATTTGGTTCTAATGAACCAAGTTGGAATGCAACAAAACATAATAAGAGCCAACTAAGAAGAAGAACAAGAGAAAAAAATTCAATTTTGATAAGCAAACTTGATTTAAAGCCCAAAGCCCTCATAGTACCCAATGTTAAACACAACAAATGCAAGGAAACTGATGTGGAAAACCCCAAAAAGATGTGGCTTAGGGATCTAACACACACAAGGAATGAAAGAACAATTAAGAAAGCTAAATCAGAGTTTAATAACATAAACCCTAGACCCAACATTTGAAGGAACACAAATTTTGGGTTTTGAGAAGGATACGAATACCACACTCCAGAAAAGAAAGGAATTAAGAATGATAAGTCGATTGGAATGCCACAAGAATGCACTAGGGATGAAATCAATTTGATACTCAATTCCTCTCTTAGGTGGCAATTCACTTGGGATATCATCAAGGAATACATTTTCTAATTCCTACAATAGAACAACAACACTAGGCAAAGAATATGGCCCCATGCTAAAAGGAACAAGATCTTAATGTATAATCCTATACTCATTGTTCAAAGCTTCATAAACCAAAGATGAAAGGTAGTATATTGGCAATACAATCAAGAAAGAGGAGATTTGGTTGTAATGAGTCAAGTTGGAATGCAACAAACGTAACAAGAGGCAGAAAAGAAGAAAAACTAGAGAAAAAACTCCAATTTTGACAAGCAAACGGGATTGAAAGGTCAAAGCTCTTATAGCACCCAATGCTAAACACAAAGAATGCTATGAAACCCACAATCAAAAGATGGAAATGAAGACCCCAAGAGATATAAATGACGTTTAACAAATGTGAAACCTTGGCCCAATGCTCAAAGGAACAAGAATGTTAGGTGTAATCGTGTACTCACAGTTCAAAGCATCATGAACCAATGGAGAA
>JAHOYR010005515.1:0-40144 GCA_023213295.1 Bruguiera hainesii | reverse complement strand
TTTTTTTTTTAATTAACATGTTTGAATAGTAAGATTATATAAAGCTTGCGAAATTACATTGTGGTAATAGAGACAATTAAAAAAATTTCAAAATTTAAATTTCACTTGATTATTAACCAAGAATTTCTCCCTCCATGATTTTAAAATTATAAAAATTAAAATAATGCAATATTTTTACTTTTTAGAGAATTTTGAATTCCATTGCATTTTCAACGATGAGATAAACCTAATATTTGAATATATTATTTCACCAAAATAAAAGCAATGGACTTAATTGTATAAAATACACTTTAGTAGATGACTATTATAAATTGAAATCCCAAACTTCAATGTTCGGTGAAACATATAACTCTAGAGCGTAATGGGCTAACTTCTTATTAGAGTTAATTGCATTCCTTTTGATTTGATTTACATATTTGTATGCTAAGACTATATGAATCGTGCCAAATTGCTTTGTGGTAATGGAGACAATGAAAAAAATAACAAAATTTAAATTCATTTGGGTATTAACGAAGAATTTCTCCCTTAAAACATTAAAATTATAAAAATTAAAATAATGCAATGTTTTTATTTTTTAAGTAATTTTGAATTCCATTGCATTTTCAACTGTGAGATAAATTTAATATTTGAATATGTTAATTTACCAAAATAAGAGCAATGGACTAAAATGTATAAAATAAACTTTAGGGGATGACTATTATAAATTGCAATCTCAAGTATCAATGTTAGGTCTAACATATAACTCTAGAGTGTAATTGGCTAACTTTGTATTAGAGTCCATTGTATTCCCTTTCATTTTATTAACATGTTTGTATACAAAAATTATATAAATCGTGCCAAATTGCATTGGTATAATAGAGACAATTAAAAAAATAATAAAATTTAAATTCACTTGAGTATTAACGAAGAATTTCTACCTCTAAAACTTTAAAATTATAAAAATTAAAATAATGCAATGTTTTTATTTTTAAAATAATTTTGAATTCTATTGCATTTTCAACGATGAGATAAATTTAATATTTGAATATATTAATTTACCAAAATAAAAGCAATGGACTAAAATGTATAAAATAAACTTTAGGGGATGACTATTATAGATTGCAATTTCAAACTTCAATGTTAGCTCCAACATATAGCTCTAGAGCATAATGGACTAACTTCTTATTAGAGTCCATTACATTTACTTTTGTTTAATTAACATATTTGTATTGTAAAATTATATATATCATGTCAACTTGCATTGTGTAAATAGTGACAATTAAAAAAATTACAAAATTTAAATTCACTTGAGTAATAATGAAGAATTTCTCCCAAAAACGCTTTAAAATTTTAAGAATTAAAATAATGTAATATTTCTATTTTTTAAATAATTTTGATTTCCATTGCATTTTCAATGGTGAGATAAATTTAATATTTGAATGTATTAATTCATCAAAATAAAAGCAATGGACTCAATTCTATAAAATAAACTTTAGGGGATGACTATGACAAATTCCAATCCCAAGATTCAATATTAGATCAAGTATATAGTACTAAAGTGTAATGGGCTAACTTTTTATTAGAGTCCATTGTATTCGCTTTTTCTTAATTAACATGTTTGTATACTAAAATTATATAAATCATGTGAAATTACATTGTGGTAGTAAGGACAATTAAAAAAAATTACAAAATTTAAATTCACTTGATTATTAACAAAGAATTTCTCCCTCTAAGACTTTAAAATTCTAAAAATTATAATAATGCATTGTTTTTACTTTTTAAAGAATTTTGAATTCCATTGCATTTTCAATGGTGAGATAAATTTAACATTTAAATATGTTAATTTACCAAAATAAGAGCAATGGACTAAAATGTATAAAATAAACTTTAGGGGATGACTATTATAAATTGCAATCTCATGGTTTAATGTTGGGTCCAACATATAACTCTAGAGCGTAGTGAGCTAAGTTCTTATTATAGTCAATTGTTGTTGCTTTTGTTTAATTAACATAATTGGATACTAAAATTATATAAATCATGTCAAATTGCATTGTATATATAGGGATAATTAAAAAAATTACAAAATTTAAATTCACTTGAATAATAATGAAGAATTTCTCCCTTTAAGACTTTAAAATTCTAACAATTAAAATAATGCAATGTTTTTATTTTTTAAATAATTTTGAAAGCAATTGCATTTTCAATAGTGAGATAAACTTAATATTTGAATATGTTAATTCACCAAAATAAAAGATATGAACTTAATTCTATAAAATAAATTTTAGGGGATGACAATTATAAATTGCAATCCTAAGTTTCAATGTTGGGTCAAGTATATAGCTCTAAATCATAATGGGCTAATTTCTTATTAGTGTTCATTGCATTCGTTTTTATTTAATTAACATATTTGTATACTAAAATTATATAAATCATGTCAAATTGCATTATTGAAATGGGGATAATTAAAAAATTACAATATTTAAATTCACTTAAGTAATAACAAAGAATTTCTCCCTATAAGACTTTAAAAATATTAGAATCCATTACATTCGCTTTTCTTTAATTAGTATGTTTGTATACTAAAATTTTAAAAATTATGTCAAATTGCATTATGGAAATGGAGAAAATTAAAAAACTTACAAAATTTACATTCCCTTGAGTTTTAGCGAACAATTTCTCCCTATAGGACTTTAAAATTTTGAAAATTAAAATAATGCAATGTTTTTATTTTTTAAATAATTTTTAATTCCATGTCATTTTCAGTGGTGAGATAAACCTAATATTTGTATATATTAATTTGCCAAAATAAAACCAATAGACTCAATTGTATAAAATAAACTTTAATGGATGACTATTGTAAATTCCAATCCTAAACTTCAATGTTGGGTCAAACATATAACTCTAGAGTTCATTATATTCGTTTTTATTTAATTATCATGTTTGTACACTAAAATTATATTAATCATGTCAAATTGCATTGTGGTAATGGAGACAATTAAAATAATTAACAAATTTAAATCCACTTGAGTATTAACAAAGAATTTCTCATTGTAAGACTTTAAAATTCTAATAATTAAAATAATGCAATGTTTTTATATTTTTAATAATTTTTATTACCGTTACATTTTCAATAGTGAGATAAACATAATTTTTTAATATGTTAATTAAACAAAAATAAAAATAAGGGACTTAATTGTACAAAATAAAGTTTAACGGATGACTATTATAAATTCCAATCCCAAACTTTAATGTTGGATCAAACATATAACTTCAGCGCATAGTGGGTTAATTTCTTATTAGAGTTAATTGTATTTGCTTTCTTTTAATTAGCATGTTTGTATATTAAAATTTTATAAATCATGTCAAATTGCATTATGAAAATGGAGAAAATTAAAAAAATTATAGAATTTACATTCACTTGAGTTTTAGAGAACAATTTCTCCCTGTAAGACTTTAAAATTCTAAAAATTAAAATAATGCAATGCTTTTATTTTTTAAATAATTTTTCATTCCATTTCATTTTCAGTAGTGAGATAAACTTAATATTTGTATATGTTAATTTGCCAAAATAAAGTCAATGGACTCAATTGTATAAAATAAACTTTAGTGGATGATTGTGATAAATTCCAATCTCAAGTTTTAATGTTGGGTCAAGCATATAAGTTTAGAGTCCATTGCTTTCGCTTTTGTTTAATTATCATGTTTGTACACTAAAATTATATTAATCATGTCAAATTGTGTTATGGTAATAGAAACAATTAAAATAATTAACAAATTTAAATTCATTAGAGTATTAACAAAGAATTTCTTCTTGTAAGACATTAAAATTCTAATAATTAAAATAATGCAATGTTTTTATATTTTTAATAATTTTTATTACCATTGCATTTTCAAAGGTGAGATAAACATAATTTTTTAATATGTTAATTGAGCAAAAATAAAAGTAAGGGACTCAATTTTACAAAATAAAGTTTAGTAGATGACTGTTATAATTTCTAATCCCAAGTTTCAATGTTGGATCAAACATATAACTCCAGCGTATAGTGGGCTAATTTCTTATTAGAGTCCATTGCATTTGCTTTTCTTTAATTAGCATGTTTATACACTAAAATTTTATAAATCATGTCAAATTACATTGTGGAAATGGAGAAAAAATTTAACTTCTTTGAAGACAGTGTTTATACCACTAAGGGAATAATTAGCCTAAATAGTCTTAAGACTACACCAAAACCTATAGCATTTGGTAATCTAGAACAATTACTTAAGGCTTTGTTTAAGTCCATCTAAAAGGAGAAAATACTTGAGATGATGATGTCATTACTTCAAACTAAACCCACTCTACATGAGAGTTATACTCAATAAAAAAGTAGTTTGAATCAAAAGGATGATATGATGCAGGATTCACAAGACCTTTATGAGTTGTAAAAGTGACAAAACTACTTTTAATGATAAAGCTATAAAATACTTGACATTGAACGCTTTTATAAAGCAAAAAACCTTTTGGAACCCACCTCAAGACAATCATTACCTTTTCTCCTAATATAATAAAAGATGCTTAAGTAAAGAAAGCTAAAGTCTAGTTTTCTTTTATTTTTCTTCTTTTGAAAAGTTTGTATCCTCTATAAAATATATGAACTTGTATCAACAATCAATGAAAGCTATTTTTTTATAAGTTCTATAACTTTTACCTTAAATTTTATAATATTGTTATTTACTATTTTGACATTGTTGTTTGATTTATTGTTAATGAATGGTATTAGAACCATTGGTATCATAATTAATACCTTAAGTCATGTTGTTGTTGTTTGCTCATTATAGTCAAGGAAGATGTATAGAGCATTGGTGTAAATTGTTGTTAGTGATATTATAAGGATCAATGGATAGGTTAAGACCTATATAGCTGATGTGAAATCCCAAAAGATGTGGCTTAGGGACACAACGCATGTAAAGAATCAAACAATACACAAGAAAGCTAAGTTAGACATTAATCACATAAACCCTATACCTAATATTCAAAGGAATATAAACCTAAAGTATTAAGAAGAATATGAATGTCACACTCTATAAGAGAAAGGAATAAAGAAGGATAAGTTGAGTTGAACACCACAAGATTTACTTCTTAATAAGTTCTTTAGTTCTTGAAAGAACCGAAGGAGAAAACTTTTACTCTTTATTTCTTGCAAATTGTTTGATTTTAGAGCTTAAAAGGAGGTGCCTTTTAGGACAAACTCCTGTTTAAGAGTGAATACTATTACATAACCTTGCCCCATTAACCACTTCAATCATACTAATAAAACCTTGACTCTCTTTCAAGCTTGAATTTGCACCATTTGTAGCTTGGTTGCCTTAAATGTCTTCAATCAGCCCATATAGTACTTCTTCCATCTTTTTGGCTCTAGCTTGCATTATTAGACCTTTTAGAATATGCAATGGATCTCTCGCACCCTTTGAAACTTTCCACATATCATCTCTAAGCTTCTTATCATTTCCCTCCCCTTGAAAAGATTCATCCTCGAATCATCACTTATATCAAAATGAGAAAGATAAGAAACATTGAATGTTGCACTCATATTGTACTCCCCAAGAAGGTTTAACTTATAACCATTATCATTAATCCATGTTACTACTTGAAATGGACTATCTCCTCTAGGTTGTAGCTTTGGATGCCTCTGAGTTGGGAACCATTTCATACACATATACACCTAAACCTAATCATTAGGTTTAAACACTACCTTCTTTCGCCCTTTGCTAACATGAGATGTATATTGCTCAATTTGTTTTGCAATATGTTACCACACCTTCTCATGCAATTTCTTCACCATGTCAGCCTTGCATTCACCATTTAAGCTAGCATACTCATCAGCAGGTATAGGCAATAAATTCAAAGGAGTCAAAGGATTAAAATCATACATAATCTTAAATAAAGAGTAACTAGTAGTAGAATGAACACTCTTATTATATGTAAACTCGATATATGGTAAACAATCTTCCCATGTTTTCAAATTCATCTAAATAATGGCACACAACAAAGTAGAAATAATTCAATTTATTACCTCAGTTTGTCCATCAGTTTATAGATGGAAAGTAGTTGAAAATAATAGCTTAGTACATAACTTACCCCACAAAGTCTTCCAAAAGTAACTTAAGAACTTTGTATCCTAATTTGAAACAATACTTTGACATATGCCATGCAAACATACTACTTCTCTAAAGAATAATTCAGCCACATTATTTGCATTGTCAATTTTATGGCATAGGATGAAATGTGTCGTCTTTAAAAAATTGTCAACAACAAATACAAAATTTAAAATAACTCTTATGCTTGTTAAAGGTGAAGTCTATAAACAAAGCTATTCCTTTTATCATTTATCCTTGATTAATGTATCCTTACATGCTTTGATTGTCAAATTTAGCATTAAGTGAAAGGTTATAACTAAAGTTATGGGTTTTTTTATTTCAGATTAACCCTACTCCACCAGTACCAATAGGTGGTATAAAAGAAGAAGCATTACACTCAGAAGTCAACAACACACTAAAGCTTTATTATAAATTATCCATTTACCTTATTAGGATCAAGAATAGGAAGAGTGGTTAGGGCAACAAACATCCACCTTGTTCATACTTTGGATACCTATATAATCATCGAAGATTGTTGAAATGCTTAATTCTAGAAAGTAAGGAACATTGAAAGCAAAGAAATTGTTGGAGCTAACTTAACAAAGAGAGGGGTGATTAGAAGGGAAATATTGGTAGCAGTTACTAGGGATTCAAACAATCAAATATTTTCTATTATATAGGGGGTTATTATAATTGAGTCTATAAATGCTTGGACTTGGTTTTTGAAACTTTTGAAAGCTAATTTAGGCATCAAAGATGGATAGGGTTAGGCCATCATTTTAGATCAACAAAAGGTAATAATAATAGCTTGCTTTAATTTGTTTATTAGACACATATTGTTTTATGTTGTTAATTACTATTGCCATGATGTTAATGTTTCATTTGTAACAATTACTTAATGCAGTTGGCATTGTACTTCTAAGAGTAAAACAAAGATGTTGTGGCAAACACCTTTTTGCTAACTATAGGAAGAAACAAAAGGGCTTAAAGCAACAAAGATAAGTTTGGCTACAAATTAAGGACAAAAATGGTTGAATTCAATGTATGGATGGCTAAATTGAAGGAGGAGGACCTTACTACTCATGATGATATGTTGAAGACTAATTAAGAGAAATGGTGTGAGGCATTCTTCAACCCTAACCTTAAATGTGATATAGTTAATATTGTAACAGGCCTCCCAAAAAGGGGAAGGGCTTGGTGAACTCAAAAGCAAGAAAGTGTCATGATGCATGCATGTTAACTTTGGAGTCATTACCAATCATTTTTAGTGTGATTGGAACACTATTAATAATTTGGTCTACGTTATCAAGATTCTACAAGGCTTGAAAACTTAGTTACACTTGGTAAAGGCTGCAACTAACCCAAGCATTTGTCACATACAATGGTACCACTATTCACCCATTTCTATTTCCATATTTTTCCTATCAACATTTTTTTGGAATACCTCAAATAACCCTTTTGAGTATTTATGCCTTCAAAAGATAAAAATTGGAATAGAAATTACATTATTTTGTATCTTGAACTTGTTTGGGACACCTAAAAATAATGTTATTATCAAGAATTTTGCGTACCTATTATTTTTATTTATTTATTTATTTTGATTTTATTTTCATATTTTCTTTTTTTCTTTCTTTTCTTTTCCTTTTCCATTTCTTTTTTTCTTTTTTTCCTTTTTCTTTTCTTTTTTTCCTTTTTTTCTTTTCTTTTTCTCCTTTTCCACACCATTTTCCTATTTTTCCTTTTTTTTCCCTTTTCCTTTTTCCTTTCTTTTCCACGTTGCTTTTCCTTTCTTTTTTCTTGTCATTTGATTGCCAAACCCCCCAATTTCTATAACAAGCCTTTTTGTCCACTAATTTTTAGATTTTTGAATCTACAAACACCACTATGACAATTTTTAAAAATAGAAAAAAGTTAAAGGAAAAGCAACGTGGAATGCCACTAGTCTCCGATCTAACTTCAATACTGTGTTTTCTAAGTGATTTTGGTCTGAGCAATTGTGGTGGGAGAAAGGTGGTTAGCTACTAGTGGTGGGAGGCCACTAGTTTCCAATCAGTGCAGGATTATGTCAACGGATTGATCGTGGGATGCTGAGCTCTCTAATGTCAGTTTTGTGTTGTAGTGATGGTCAGAAGGAAGCCAATCAGAGGACAAATTTGACGAAAGCATCCGCCTTTAAGCCTTTGATTGGAAAGATCTAGGGCTCCTTTGGGCGAGTGGAGTCACCATTGGGATGAACAAAATGAGACGCGCTGACCAATGGTAATTTCAGGTGAAATTGTTGTCGGCTAGCGGTGAGAGTGGTAGCAATGCGGCAATAGAGTCAGTTCGCACGTTTCTCTTACTAATGTTACATTTATATTGACATTTTAACAAAATAATCAAAATAAGGATAAGACAGAAAAATAAGTTACCTCTTTTGGTGCTCTTTGCAATGTAAGGGACAAGAAAAAATGGATCAAGGAATGTTATAATCTCCAAATAAGTGATCTCTTGTCAATTTTTTAGTGATTCTGTTGATGAAGAAATTGCTGCCTTGCTATGTTAAATTGACCGAATATATTTACTTGTGCCAATTTTATTGCTCATCAATGAAACAATGAGATTGATTAGATGTTGAACCATTAATACTTGATTTTATTTGATCTAGTCATAATTGAGGGCTGCATTTAGGTTCTTAAAAATACAGATAAAATAAATAGATCTTCAAAATTAGGTTATAGGTACTTTAATTCCCAACATTATTGACTCAAGGGAGAAATTTATCCACTTAATTTGATATATGTGCATGTTTATTAGATATTTGATGGTGTCTATTTTGCCTTAAATACTCTAGTGATTTATTTTGGACACTAAAAGGGAGTTTTGTTACATTTATTGCTAACACTTATTCTCTTTATCTTAAAGATTCTTTTAACCTCTTAAATTCTAATTGTCTCTCTTTGTCATGAGCCGTTTTCTTTTTATGTTTATTTTAGCTATTTTTGTTGGACTTTCTCCCTACCTCTCGAATATGGACTCTTTTCAAACCTCTCTTTACTTTAATAAATATTAGCCTTTTAAAGCTTTTTAAAGAAAAACTAACTTGATTTCTGTCATCGATTTCTAATTACTTTTTTGTTGGATTATTTTAATATCATGTGGACTTTTAACTCACAGGATTTATACTTGGATTGGGCAGCTAGACTTTGAAAATAGGATTGAGCATATATTTTTACTTGGCTTAAAGCCTTTGATAAGGAGTTAACCCCCTTTGCGATTCAATAATGGATTAGTATTCAGAAGAAAAATTTTAAATTTGAATTTAGTTTGAAATTTGCATTGATCATCAACTCTCCTTTTAAGAGATGAAATTATATATTAGATTTTTAATTACATATTAAATATTAGTAATAGTTCAATTATTATTTGTATTGTTTTTCATTCTTTTCTTTATTTTATTAGGTGTTTTATTTACTTTTTTGCATACAAATAACAATTCATATTCTAAATATATAAAATTAATCTCACACAAGAGTGCATAAATAAAGTGAAAAAAAAATAAAAATACATTAGTTGACAATAATTTTTGTAAAGCATTTAATGAAAAAATTATTTTTGGAAAGGCTAAGTCCATAACCTTTATACCTAAGGATATTAGAATTTATATAATGAGGAGATTAAAGAAGTATACTTGGAAGCCAAGTGGAAATAGAGCATAAGACATAGGATAAAGAGCAAAATGAATAATAATGTGAAAGAGAGTCATTACTGTCAACAAAAGTGGAATAGTAGTGCAGAATATGAAATCGGACATAGAAGGAACAAATTTGTAGTAAAGTTAGACATAAGCTTCTATACATGTGGAGCATGGGGACGATCACGAATACCATGTCCACATGCCCTTTGTGCTTTGGACAACAAAGACGAGGACCTAGAAAACTATAGCTCCCATTGGTACAAGAAAGACAGGTATTTGAAAACATATAACCATATAATACAACCTATTAATGGGAAAAGATACTGGCCAATAGTTGGCAAAGAGCCAATGTTTCCACCACCTTATAAAAAGGTGTCTGGAAGGTCAAAAAAAAAAAAAACAAGAAGAAGAAGAAGGGAGGAATGAGAACAATCTCGGACTACTGAAATAAATATGTCAAGAGTTGGACGGAAGATGACTTGTCAGGTTTGCAAGAACCATGTCCACAACAGGAGAACTTACCCAAAAAAGGAGACGGTCCAAACTAATGAAAACAACACAGAAATTGATGTTGATGGTACCAGCCCACCAGCTGAAGACATATCTGGCACAGTAAACCTAGTCAACCTATTGCATCACCCAATGAGTCGTTCCTTCCAAGTCAAGTCACATATTCATGCACCTTTAGGGCAAACACAAGAAACTAAACGATATTGATGATCCACCATCAAGCCAATGTCACATGCCTGTTGTTAGCAATTATAATGTGATCACACCACAAAAATTTTTGGTATGTTGATGTGTTGTTTTTTACTGACCATTGTTTACTTGTTTTCTAACTCTAATATTTTTGGGCAGAGTCAAATTGAGTCCCAAAAGAAGAAAATGAAGATTAAGATTGGAAAGAAAGGGCAACAGTAAGAAAAGCAGGGAATATCATAGGGTTTTAAAGCATGGTTACGTCTTTTGTGATACCCTTTTTGTGACAAAAGCAATGAGCCATTTACTCCTATCTTGTGTTGTCAAATCTATAAAATTCGGCCTTTATTGATATTTTGATGCTCTTCTAATGAATCACTACATTAATGGGAAACTTTTAGTTTCTATCATAAGTTGTTTCTTGACTTTGCTTGGCAATAGGCATGACAGATTAGGTTCACTAAACAACTTCCAAAAGTCTCTTCGATACATACATAGATAAGCAAGTTACAAAGTAATGCCAATGGTAGTATAGCTCCAGAAGTACATAGAACTGCCACAAGTAGAAAAAAACCCATTACAAAATGATTTTCATCTATTAAAAACACTACAGTTACGTATCTCACTTTATATTTCGTATTTTTTTTATTTTTTTTCTCAAAACACATTTCCATTAAGTCAAATATGCTAGTGAACTGGTTGATGACATTTTCATCCAAATGTGCTCGTAAGTGGAACGAATTTTTAAGGTATATGGTTGATTTGGAATGGCTAAAAGGTATAGGAATTAATTGTAAAAATTTGAAAAGCTTTGAGACTTTGTTGATGCTTATCTTATTGTTTTAAAGGTTCGGCTTTAAAAAAATTGAATCTTAACTGAAACACACCATCCCCAATTACGGTTAGAATTGAAACAGGAGGGGTTGGGTTGGCTCCCCCACTGAAGGATTATTGCACAAAAACGAATTGATCAAAAGGACCTAAGTGAACGTTTCTCACCACCAATGAGTAAATTCCTGTATGTTTTTAATTTTTTTAATCAGAATTAAAACCCACATTATATGTGGATTTGGCAGAATAAGGGTTTGGAACTGTTAATCCCTTGTGAAAACTTTACTAATATAGTCAATCAGGATAAGTCTAGTTGGTTTATTGTTTCATTCTTTAACCCAATACTCCCATTGCATGTCACTCCTAAATATTGTTAATAGTCAAGTGTTAATCATTCATTAAGAATTGAAACTATAAAAATTTTTCGGCATTAAATTATAAACTAGTTATAGAGAAGAAATAGTATGATTTGACTAATTATAGCACAGTTAAAAGCATTAGTTATATCTATACTACAAGCCAATCCACACCGGCCAAGACCTTAGGGAAGGGGGAGCACCTCTAAAGCAACATCTCTTGCTACCTTCACATCCTACAATTCTTAATATATTGACACTGGCATCCCCAGTAAAGTCATCGTTCGCATTATTGCCAAAAAAGGTCTATAAAGTTAGTTTAAAGGCAACTTAGTCCAAAGGTCAACAAGAAATTGTTTGACCGTATACTAACTTTAACATGTACTACACCATGGTTAATAAAGTCATCGTTCACTTGTATCCCTAGTAAAGTCTAAAAAACATGTATTATACTAACTAGTGGATCAACAAGAAAAATAGGCGACTTAGTCTACGGTTAAATTATCTCTTGTTGATCCACTAGTCAGTATAGTAAATAAACAGACTTTTACTTATGATTTTAGCAACTTAGTCTTGAATCTTTGTTTACTACTTAACCTTTACGCTAACAAAATTGTTTTTACTAGTTGAATTCTATTGGCATATTGGTCAAATGCCTTATGATCTATTTTTAGTAACTGATTTGTTGGTAAAACAAGAGTTTTTTTCTTTTTTTCAGCATGAACGAATTCAATGAGTTGTACAAATTCAATTCAATTTCAATTTTCCAACTCAAATGAAACTATATAGCTAATGGCAATGCCCTCTGCCCATGAGTGTAGTTTGACCGTAGCATTTTTTGCTTGTTATTAGAAGAAATTGTGACCCACCTCCAAAATCTTCCAAGAATCTCTCAAACATGAATACATAGGTGGGCTTCTTGCCACGATTGAGACGAATTAAGGTCATGCTAACTTCAATATAATGTTCATTCAATTAAAAAAAAAATATACATTCTAATAGTTAAAAATTTAAATATTTATTTTATATTAATTTTGAAATCTAATCCTAAAAAGAAGGTATGGGGTTTATGGAAATTAAAAGATTATCCTCATTGTATATATTATGACTCAATAGACTTCTTAGTAGACAACAAAAATCAATTTTTTGAAATTTAATTTCTTCGTCAAAGAAATAAATCAGAAAATGTGCAATAAAAATACCATAATTTGCAACAAGGTTTTGTTGTATTTTTTAATAACTTGTTGCATATTATGGTAAAGCATTTGTCTATTTTATCATCATTATTGCACCTTTTATAATTTTTGACAGAAGAATTAAATTTCAAAAAGTTATAACAAAGATTTTTTAATTAGATTAGCATTATACTAGCATCGGCATGACATTAATCCACTTTATCCTTGTCTATTTTAACCATCCATAAACTTTGGACAAACTCTCAAATCAAAAGGTGGTACTTCTCTCCGCCTTCTCAAAGGATTAAGTCAACAATTTCATTTGAAAGTAGCAGTTGTTTCCCGTGCAAAGGCAAGATGTGGTGTGGTGTTGCATGAACCTCACATCTCAATTGTTCCTTGTCTAGATGCAGATATTTACTAAAAACAAATTGACTAAAACTAAAATGTGAAAATAATATGAATCTCTTGGATGTATAGAAAAAAAAATGTATGATTTTGATCCCTTTTATTGCTTCTTAACATTTTCTGGTTCATACACTTCACTGAAGCCTCAAGAAAGCCATTCGATTTACCACAACAAAATTCGTGAACTAAGACTTACCTTCAATAAATATACTTCTCTATTCAATATTATCCCATCAATTTATGCAAATTTATCGCATCATTGGACTCAACTCTCTTTTTCTATGTGCAACAATTATCATCTATCTTTAGTAACATCATACACAGTTTAAAGCGTAGACATGTCATCAATTTTATAGTATAACTTCTTTACTCATGCAAAGTGCAGATGCTCTTGTATTGAGAAATTTGTTTAAAGGAAAATTAGATATGCATGAAAAAAGTAAAGTAATGAGCATAGCATACCAAAGTAATAATGCAAGAGAACAATCAATTTGACTAATCCAACAAGACGAAAAAGCAATTACATTTTTGTTAGATCAGTTGTTCATCAAACTCCCAACTATCTTAAAACTCGATGAACACCATGACCCAGTGAAACGAACTAACTATGAAAGTATTGCAAACAATCAAGGTACATAACCTTTATTATAAAAAAGGGAGAAAGTGAAGAAGAGAAATAAAGTTCAACTCATGACTCAAGGGACCTATTAATATTCCAAGGTAATTCATGAACATATAGAAAAGAAGCTAAAACTCATAGTATCTCAACTCTTAGTTTTTTGAGGTGCAAATTATTCTCCCTCATTTTCCTAAGAAAGCTCTAGAATCACAAGCATTAGCAATGACCATGGTCTTGTAATAGTGCAACATCACCAAACAATTGTGATAAAAATATCTTTAAATTCATTCATAGACATAGCGGAAACAAATCTATCCAACATTAACAAGCATGTAGAACCCTTTTACGTAAAAATCATAATCATCTAACAAAGATGTATCACATCATAGAATTAGTAAAAATAAGAAACCAACAAACTTATAAAATTAGTTAATAATTGTGATTCTACATAGGCAAGAAGGAATAAAAGCTAGAAATTGAAAATTAAATGGAAAATAAGAAAGACGAAGAAGATAAGGAGCAATGGTTCTTGGGATTTCTATTTATAATATTTGTCCACTAAAGTATATTTTATACAATTGAGTCCATTATTTGTATTTTTATTCAATTAACATATTCAAATATTATGTTTTACTCACCATTTAAAATACAAAGGTATTAACAATAAATTTAATAATCAAAATATTGTATTTTTTTAACTTTTAGAATTTAAAAGTTTTAAAGGGATAAATTTATTATTAATAATCAATTGAATTTAAATTTTATAATTTTTTTAATTGTCTACTTTGGCACAAAGTAATTTGAGATAATTTTTATAATTTTTGTCTACCAACATATTATTTAAGAAAAATCAAATGCAATGAACTTTAAGAAAAAGTTTCCCCACTCCCCTCCAAAGCAATATGGTTGACCCAAGATTGAAGTTTGCAATTTCATCTACAAAAGTGTATTTTATACAATTGATTCCATTACATGTATTTTTGTTCAATTAAAATTTTCAAATATTATATTTTATTCACCATTCAAAATGTAATGGCTTTGACAATAAATTTAATAATCAAAACATTACATTTTCTCAACTTTTAGTATTTTAAAGTCCTTTAACAATAAGTCCATTGTTAATAATCAGTTAAATTTAAATTTTATAGTTTTTCTATTTGTCTCTTTTGTCACAATACAATTTAAAATAATTTATATAATTTTTGTCTACCAACATATTACTTAAGAAAAAGCAAATAAAATGAACTCTAATAAGAAGTTTCCCCACACCTCTCAAGATCAATATGGTTAACCCAAGATTGAAACTTGCGATTACTACTAATAATATTCATCCACAAAAGTGTATTTTATATAATTGAGTTCATTACTTGTATTTTTATTTAATTAAAACTTTCAAATATTATATTTTTCTCACCATTAAAATGCAATGACATTAGTAATAAATTTAAAAATCAAAACATTGCACTTTTTCAATTATTAGAATTCTAAAGTCCTGTAGAAATAAATGCATTGTTAATTATCAGTTAAATTTAAATTTTGTAATTTTTTTTAATTGTCTCCTTTGCCACAATGCAATTTGAAATAATTTATATAATTTTTGTTTACCAACTAAAGTTCTCAAACTTCACCCTAGGATCTACTAGTTTGTGATACTGAGAGGGAGGGTGAATCAGTATCACCACAATTCGCAATTCGCAGGAAAGTGAACAACTTCAATCTCTTCTTAAAAGCGAACTCTTTCTCATATTCGACTAAGGTAGATCTATTGCTACCTACTAATCACAATAGTCCCCAAAGTCACCTTTCAGATACCTTGCCTAATAGACAATTCAGATGTTCTTATTTAGGTCTTCGTTAGGTTATGGGTTGGCTAATACTTTAGCTGCGTTCACAACTCAATTCAAAACACAGAACGTAAAGAAAATTAAGGACACATGAGATTTACGTGGTTCCGTCAACGTGACGTACATCCACGGTAGTAGGGACTCTCCCTTACCGAGACTATCCACTATACTTGAGAATTCCAGTTACAATGGATGTCTTAATCTTCTGCTCCTTTCACTATTGCAATTACTAAGTAAGTACAATACAAAGAGTGTCACTTACTGTGTCTACCCTTCTTCTAGCTTGTCTTGCCTCTATTGAATTGAAAGGCTACTCCACTGCCGCTTAGAAGTTCACCGCAACGCTCTCTAACCTCTCTTGAAGAAATCTGGAAATACGTTGAGTTCTTTCCGATGCTTCACTGAATTCCTTCTTTAGGTTGTTTCACACAACTCCTGCTTTCACCATCTCACGGTCTCACCCGTCTCCTATTTCACGGTCTTACCATTTCACGGCCTGTCCTCACACTTCTGGTTTGTCACGCCGTTGCACATTCTGGTCTCATGCCGTCTCCTAACGTACACCCATGCTTCTGGTTTGTCATTTCATGTCTCTTGGCCTGCCTCTCGTTACTAGTTTTTCTGGTTCACGTCTTTCGGCCTGCCTCACGCTTTTGGTCTGCTGTCTTCTCTTCCGGGTGGTCTCACGGATACCAGGTCTGCTGTCTTCTCTTCCGGGTGCTCTGTTTCTTATTTCTCCTCTTGCTCGTTGTGCATTTCTGGTTTGCTTGCAGGATGTGTTTCTGGTTTGCTTGCAGGAGGCATTTCTGGTTTGCTTGCAGGAGGTCGCACGTTCTGGTTTGCTCTCCCGGTGGTGACATTTCTGGTTTGCTCTCCCAGTGGTGACGTTTTTGGTTTGCTCTCCTGGTGGTGTTGTTTCTAATCTCTTGCCGTTCTGCTCTCTCTTCCTTTTGGCCAGTTGCTGTAGGGTTGCTATTTATTCAATTGTGTTGGCCCTCTACCCTAGTTTTGTCTTCCAAGGCCTTTATATACTCTCTTCCATGAAACCCTAATAGGGCTTACATGGCGGATTTACGTTCTTGCCCTTACACAACAGATTTACTTTCTTGCCCTTCCATGTGGCTTTACTTTCTTGTCCTTCCATGTGGCTTTACTTTCTTGCACACTTAACCCTAGTTGACAACAATTACAACCCATACAAGGCTGTGGGAACAACAATCTCCCCCTTTGTAATTGTTGGCAACACTCATAAGAAAAGCCATTATGCAGCAGTCCTTCATAATCTTCTTAGAGTAATAATCCAGAAGTAGATGGATTACAACTCCCCTTAAATATGCACTCCCCCTTCCTTAACAGCTCCCCCTGCACTGTTGCTTCTCTCCCCTTTTGCCAATCAATTACAAATCTAAAAAACTCGCAAAGTAGAGATGGAGGATTCACCTGATTTTCAGGCTTGAGGAGGCATTCGCACAGACAGACTCATTCTGTGCTTTTCAAATAGCTCTGTGGACAGAGATTTAGATAGATCTTATGAAACCTCTTCAATAGATTTAGGTTCAACTTGTGAGAGTAAAGTAGTAGCTCCCACAATTCTTCTTCTTGTTATAACTTCTATTGATGGGTCACCTATTATCTGATTTCCTTGATGAGCACTGGTCCATGTCTTATTTGTCTTTCTCTTTTGCACAGTCTTAGTTGCAAGAGAATCTCCTTCTTCATCTTCAGACTCACTCTTCTCTGAGTCTAAACTTACTTTTTTTCCCACTTCTTCATGTTGGTCAGATTCTTCATCTATCTTGAAGTCATCTTCTTCACTATCCTCAGTTTCTCTATTATGCATTGTTTTCCAGTTTTCATCTATTCTCACATCACTGGAAGTGACCACTTTTCCCAGTTTATACAGAAAAACTCTGTAACCTTTTGTCTTTGCTGAGTATCCCACAAAGATGCCTTCATCTGACCTAGCATGGAATTTTCCCAAGTTTTGCTCCTTATTCTTCACAAAACATGGGCTGCCAAAGATTCTAAGATACTTGGCTATTGTCTTCTTCCCACTCCATAGCTCATATGGAGTCTTATCAGTATTGAGCCTTAGTGAAACTCTGTTCAATAGGTGCACGACTGTAAATGTTGCTTCTGTCCAAAATCTTGTGTGAATCTTGGATTCCAGCAGTAGAGTTCTTGCCATTTCAACCACAGCTCTATTTTTCCTCTCCACCACTCCATTCTGTTGAGGAGTTCTTACTACTGCCATCTGATGGTGAATTCCATGCTTCTCAAGGTAATCTTCAAAAGCTCCATTTGTGAATTCAGTTCCTTGATCTGACCTCAATACTTTGATCTTCTTTCCACTCTCATTTTCAGCCAATCTTCTGTATCTCTTGAAGCATTTCAAAACTTCTGACTTATGTGTGAGGTGTATGATGTAGGTCCTTCTAGAATAATCATCAATAAACAAGATGAAGTACCTCTCACCATTCAACCCTTTTGTTCTCATCGGCCCACACAAATCAGTATGCACAATGTCAAGCACTGCTTCAGAATTGACCTCTTTGGTCTTATACTGCTTTCTGACTTGTTTTCCTTTAAAGCATGCTGAGCAGACATACTCCCTCTCTCTCTTAAGGTCTGGAATGTCTTTGATTGCATGAGTAATGGTCAGCTTCCTCATGTTCTTCTGTGTTAAGTGTCCCAGCCTCCGATGCCATAGTTGATTTTCTTCTTCTTTTGTAAGTAAACAACTGTTTGTCTTGTCCTCATCAATTACATATAAATTTCCAACTGTTCTTTTCCTAGCTGCAATAGTATTGCCTTCTTTACTCTTTACTTGGCAACCTATTTTTGTGAATATCACTTTATGGTCTTCATTGCATAGTTGGCTAACAGATGCTAGATTATATCTGAGTCCTTCAACATGCAGAACATCTTTCAGCTTTCCTTTTCCAATATTTACTGACTCTTGACCACTGATGTTGAGTGAATCATCATTGCCAAACTTGACTCTGCCTTCTCTTGACTTGTTTAGATTTGACAATTTACTCTTATCTCCTGTCATGTGTGAAGTGCATCCACTGTCAAGGATCCACTGCTTATCCTTGTAGTCAGCTTTGAGTGCAATTTTAGCTATATTAGCCACCTCCCTTTTAGCTTTATATTCCTTCTTTTGAATTGGCTGGAAGATAGCTTTCTCCTTTTTCTCAGCTTTGACTACACCGCTTGTTTTCACTATGCCATTGAGTGCCTTCTCTTGCTCAGGGAGAAGTGTCATGCATCTCTTGGCATTATGGTCATCCTGCCCACACCTTTCACACTGTTCCAAGTGTCCCAATATAGCAAACTTGTTCTTTGAAACCACTAGTTTGGGCTTCCACCAACAATCCTTGTCAATGTGTCCTTGCTTTTTACAGTATGTGCAAGAACTTAGGACAGGTGTTCTCCTCTGAATTTTGTATTGTCTCCCCCTGTATGCAGCATCATGTCTTCTCAAGTTAGAGACATATACTGGCCTTCTCCACCAACAGTTACTTGCCTTATGACCCCAAACTCCACAATAAAGACAGTGACCTTGAAATTGCCTCTTCTTGGGTCTAATCACAGCTTGTTTTCTTTTGTTCATTACTTGCTGTGTAGGCAACGTGGCTGGCTTCTTTGCTTGTGTGGCTTTCATTTCAGCCACCTTTTTCTCCTTCTTCTGTTCAGCCATAGCCCTTTGCTGGCTGACCTTCTTTTCTTCATTTTTGTTTTCCACCCTAGGTTGCTTCTTCAAATCCTCTTTATTCTCAGCTATCTTCTCCTGAGTCACAACCTTCTCTTTCAACTTCTATGGCACATTCTTATTATCTTTAGGCAATGCAGCCTCAGATTGCTGCACTTTCTCTTCATTCTTCTTTTCTCTTGCAGAACTTGTTTCTCCTATCATTTCAAGCTTCTGCACGTTCTCTTCACTCCTTTTGAGTTGTTGGTGAAGTCTCAGCAACTCTATCTCCATTTCTTCAATTGTTGAAGTCCTTGAGCCAAGCTCCATAGTAAGGTCTTCACATATTTTGATCTGTTCTTGAAATCTTCTCTTCAAGTCAATATGTTCAGCCCTTATTTCATCCTTTTGACTTTCAGCTTCCTCAGACTTTGCTTCAACTTGTTTTATGTGGGCCTCCAACCTTCTTATGGTTCTGCCCCTTCTGATTATCTCCTTTGAAGCTGCTTCCAACTCAGCTTCAAGATCTGGTTCTTCTTCATCAACCTCGTCTTCCTCTTCAGAGGTTGAACTACCACCTTGAGTTGATGCCATAAAGACATGCTTATCTGATGAGTCTACATCTTTCTCCTCATCGGCTTCTTTTGTCTAGCTCACATAACTCTTGAATGAGCCTCTCTTCTTCTTCTATGGGCTAGCAGTCTTCTTGCTGGACTTCCTTGACTTGAAAGATGGTCTTCTCCATTTTGAATACTGCTCATCATCACCATCTTCATCTTCATCATCAAGTTTCACTTTGCACTGAGAAGCAAAGTGTCCAGTCTGTCCACAACGATAACATCTCAAGGACAACTGTCCTTTTCCTTTCTTAGACCCCCTTTTGAATTTCCTTGTGAAGTATGCCAACACTTCACCTTCACTTTCTTCCTCATCATGATCATCATCCTCACTGGATGATTCTTCCTCTTCTTTTATCTTCAAGTGTTTCATAACTTTGAAAGCTGCCTCCTTTGATACCTTTGACGTTGAGGAGCTCTCAGTTGACTTTATTCTCATCTCATATGCAATGAGATTGCACTGGAGATCATGCAGAGACATAGAATTGAGATCTTTACTCTCCTCTATGGCTGCCACCTTTGAGGCAAATCTCTTAGGCAGAATTCTCAGAATTTTCTTCACAATAGATGAGTCCTTCTTGTTCTTCCCATGACTTCTAAGATCATTTACAGCATCAATAACCCTGGTGAAGAACTCTTGGACTGTCTCATTTTTCTGCATTCTGAGAGATTCATATCTCTCCTTGAAAACTTGAAACTTGGCCTCCTTCATTCTGCCATCACCTTCATAGACTTTCTGCAATCTATCCCATATCTCCTTGGCATATTTGCAGTCCATAACTTTAGCATATTCAGCATATCCTGCCTCACGTTACTGGTTTTTCTGGTTCACGTCTTTCGGCCTGCCTCACGCTTTTGGTTTGCTGTCTTCTCTTCCGGGTGGTCTCACGGATACCAGGTCTGCTGTCTTCTCTTCCGGGTGCTTTGTTTCTTATTTCTCCTCTTGCTGGTTGTGCGTTTCTGGTTTGCTTGCAGGATGTATTTCTGGTTTGCTTGCAGGAGGCATTTCTGGTTTGCTTGCAGGAGGTCGCACGTTCTGGTTTGCTCTCCCAGTGGTGACGTTTCTGGTTTGCTCTCCCGGTGGTGACGTTTTTGGTTTGCTCTCCCGGTGGTGTTATTTCTAATCTCTTGTCATTCTGCTCTCTCTTCCTTTTGGCTGATTGCTGTAGGGTTGCTGTTTATTCAATTGTGTTGGCCCTCTGCCCTAATTTTGTCTTCCAAGGCCTTTATATACTCTCTTCTATGAAACCCTAATAGGGTTTACATGGCGGATTTACGTTCTTGCCCTTACACGGCATATTTACTTTCTTGCCCTTCCATGTGGCTTTACTTTCTTGCACACTTAGCCCTAGTTGACAACAATTACAACCCATACAAAGCTGTGGGAACAACACCAACATATTACTTAAGAAAAAGCAAATACAATGGACTCTAATAAGAAGTTTCCCTACTCCCCTCAAGAGTAATATGGTTGACCCAAGATTGAAATTTGCAATTACTATTTATAATATTCATCCATAAAAGTGTATTTTATACAATTAAGTTAATTACTTGTATTTTTGTTAAATTAAAATATTCAAATATTATATTTTATTCACCATTCAAAATACAAGGACATTAACAATAAATTTAATAATCAAATTATTGCATTTTTTCAACTTTTAAAAATTTAAAGTTTTAAAGGGATAAATCCATTGTTAATAATCAGTTAAATTTATATTTTATAATTTTTTTAATTGTCTCCTTTGCCACAAAGCAATTTGAAATAATTTTGATAATTTTTGCCTACCAATATATTATTTAAGAAAAAGCAAATGCAATGGATTCTAAGAAAAAGTTTCCCCACTCACCTTAAGAGCAATATGCTTGACCCAACATTGAAACTTGAGATTGCTATTTATAATATTCATCCACAAAAGTTTATTTTATACAATTGAGTTCATTACTTATATTTTTGTTCAATTAACATATTCAAATATTATATTTTACTCACCATTCAAAATGCAAAGGTACTAACAATAAATTTAATAATCAAAACATTTTGTTGTTTCAACTTTTAGAATTTTAAAGTTTTAAAAGGATAAATTCATTGTTAATAATCAGTTGAATTTAAGTTTTGTAATTTTTTTAATTGTCTCCTTTGTTACAAAGCAATATGAGATAATTTTTATATTTTTTGTCTATGAACATATTAGTTAAGAAAAAGCAAATGCAATGGACTCTAAGAAGAAATTTCTCCACTCCTCTCAAGAGTAATATGGTTGACCTAAGATTGAAGTTTGCGATTACTATTTATAATATTCATCCACAAAAGTGTATTTTATACAATTAAGTTTATTACTTGTATTTTTGTACAATTAAAATTTTCAAATATTATATTTTACTCACCATTCAAAATGCAATGGTATTAACAATAAATTTGATATTCAAAACATTACATTTTCTCAATTTTTAGAATTTTAAAGCATATAGGGATAAATCCATTGTTAATAACCAATTGAATTTAAATTTTGTAATTTTTTTAACTATCTCCTTTCCCACAATGCAATTTGAAATAATTTATATAATTTTTGTCTACCAACATATTACTTAAGAAAAAGCAAATACAATAGACTTTAATAAGAAGTTTCCCACTCCCTTCAAGAGCAATATGGTTGACCCAAGATTTAAACTTGTGATTACGATTTATAATATTCATCAACAAAATTGTATTTTATACAATTAAGTCCATTACTTCTATTTTTGTTCAATTAAGATTTTCAAATGTTATATTTTACTCACCATTCAAAATGTAACGACATTAACAATAAATTTAATAATCAAAACATTGCATTTTCTCAACTTTTCTAATTTTAAAGTCCTATAGAGATAAATTCATTGTTAATAATTAGTTGAATTTAAATTTTCTATTTTTTTAATTATTTTCTTTGCCACAATGCAATTTGATATAATTTATATAATTTTTATCTACCAACATATTACTTAAGAAAAAACAAATGCAATGAACTCTAAGAAAAAGTTTTCCCACCCCCCTCAAGAGCAATATGGTTGATCCTAGATTGAAACTTGTGATTACTATTTATAATATTCGTCCATAAAAGTGTACTTTATACAATTTAGTCCATTAATTGTATTTTTGTTCAATTAAGATTTTCAAAAATTATGTTTTACTTACCATTCAAAATGCAACGGTATTAACAATAAATTTAATAATCAAAACATTGCATTTTCTCAACTTTTCTAATTTTAAAGTCCTATAAAGATAAATCTATTGTTAATAATCAATTGAATTTAAATTTTCTAGTTTTTTTAATTGTTTCCTTTTCCACAATGCAATTTGATATAATTTATATAATTTTTGTCTACCAACATATTACTTAAGAAAAAGCAAATGCAATGAACTCTAAGAAGAAGTTTGCCCACCCCCCTCAAAAGCAATATGGTTAATCCAAGATTAAAACTTGCAATTACTATTTATAATATTCATCCATAAAAGTGTATTTTATACGATTTAATTCATTACTTGTATTTTTGTTTAATTAAGATTTTCAAATATTATATTTTACTCACCATTCAAAATGCAATGACATTGACAATAAATTTAATAATCAAAACATTGCATTTTCTCAACTTTTAGAATTTTAAAGTATTATGGGGATAAATTTATTGTTAATAATCAGTTAAATTTAAATTTTTTAATTTTTCTAATTGTCTCCACTATGACAATGTATTGAAACTTGCGATTACTATTTATAACATTTATCCACAAAAGTTTATTTTATACAATTGATTCTATTACTTGTATTTTTGTTTAATAAAGACTTTCAAATATTATGTTTTTCTCACCATTCAAATGTAATGGAATTAGCAATAAATTTTAAAATCAAAACATTGCACTCCTTCAATTTTTAGAATTCTAAAGTCCTATGGGAATAAATACATTGTTAATTATTATATGAATTTTAATTTTGTAATTTTTTTAATTGTCTCCTTTGTGATATTGCTATTTGAAATGATTTATATAATTTTAGTTTATGAAAATATTACTTTAGAAAAGGCTAAGGTATGAGGCTCTAATAAGAAGTTTCCCCACTCCCTTTAAGAGCAATATACTTGGCCCAACATTGAAATTTGGGATTACTATTTATAATATTCGTCTACTAGAGTGTATTTTATACAATTGTGTCCATTACTTATATTTTTGTTCAATTAACATTTTCAAATATTATGTTTTACTCACCATTCAAAATAAAATGGCATTAACAATAAATTTAACTTTCAAAACATTGTGTTTTTTCAATTTTTAGAATTTTAAAGACCTATAAGGATAAATCCATTGTTAATAATCAGTTGAATTTATATTTTCTAATTTTTTTAATTATCTCCTTTGCCACAAAGCAATTTCAAATAATGTTTATAATTTTTGTCTGCCAACATATTACTTAAAGAAAAACAAATACAATGACTCTAATAAAAAGTTTCCCCACTCCCCTCAAGAGCAATATAGTTGACCCAAGTTAAAGTTTACGATTACTATTTATAATATTCATCCACAAAAATTTTATTTTATACAATTGAGTCCATTATTTGTATTTTTCTTCAATTAACATTTTCAAATATTATGTTTTACACACCATTTAAAATGAAATGGTTTTAACAATAAATTTAATTATCAAAACACTGCATTTTCTCAACTTTTAAAATTTTAAAGTCCTATAGGGATAAATCTATTATTAATAATTAGCTTAATTTAAATTTTGTAATTTTTTTAATTGTCTCCTTTCCCACAAAGCAATTTGAAATAATTTTTGTAATTTTTGTCTATTAGCATATTACTTAAGAAAAAGAAAATGTAATGGACTTTTATAAGAAATTTCCCCACTCCCTTCAAGAGCAATATGCTTAACCTAACATTGAAATTTGAAATTGCTATTTATAATATTCGTCCACTAAAGCGTATTTTATACAATTGAGTCCATTACTTGTATTTTTGTTCAATTAATAAATTCAAATATTATGTTTTACTCACTATTTAAAATGCGAGGGTATTAACAATAAATTCAATAATCAAAACATTGCGTTGTTTCAACTTTTAGAATTTTAAAATTTTAAAGGGATAAATTCATTGTTAATAATTAGTTAAATTTATATTTTATAGCATTTTAATTATCTCCTCTACCATAAAACAATTTGAAATAATTTTTATAATTTTTGTCTACCAACATATTACTTAAAAAAAGTCAAATATAATAGACTCTAATAAGAAGTTTTCTCACTCCCCTCAAAAGCAATATGGTTGACCCAAGATTGAAGCTTGCAATTACTATTTATAATATTCATTTACAAAAGTGTATTTTATACAATTGAATCCATTACTTGTATTTTTGTTCAATTAAGATTTTCAAATATTATGTTTTACTCACTATTCGAAATGCAACAACATTAATAATAAATTTAATTATCAAAACATTGCATTTTCTCAACTTTTAGAATTTTAAAGTGCTATAGGAATAAATCCACTGTGAATAATTAGTTGAATTTAAATTTTGTAATTTCATTTTGTCTACCAACATATTATTGAAGAAAAATCAACTACAATGGACTCTAATAAGAAGTTTCCCACTCCCCTCAAGAGCATTATGGTTAACCCAAGATTGAAAATTGTGATTACAATTTATAATATTCATCCACAAATTGTATTCTATAGAATTAAGTCCATAACTTGTATTTTTGTTCAATTAACATTTTCAAATATTATGTTTTACTCACCATTCAAAATGCAAGGGCATTAACAATAAATTTAATAATCAAAACTTTGCTTTTTTTTCAATTTTTAGAATTTTAAAGACATATAAGGATAAATTCATTGTTAATATTGAGTTGAATTTATATTTTATAATTTTTGGAAACATCTCCTTTGCCACAAAGCAATTTGAAATAATTTTTATAATTTTTGTCTACCAACATATTACTTAAGAAAAAGCAAATGTAATGAACTCTTATAAGAAATTTCCCCACTTCCCTCAAGAGCAATATGGTTAACCCAACATTGGAACTTGAGATTGCTATTTATAATATTTGTCCACCAAAGCCTATTTTATACAATTGAGTTCATTATTTGTATTTTTGTTCAATTAACAAATTCAAATATTATATTTTACTCACCATTCAAAATGCAAGGGCATTAACAATAAATTTAATAATCAAAACATTGTGTTTATTCAACTTTTAGGATTTTATAGTTTTAAAGGGATAAATTCATTGTTAATAATTAGTTGAACTTAAATTTTTTAATTTTTTTAATTGTCTACTTTGCCACAAAGCAATTTGAGATAATTTTTATAATTTTTGTCTATCAACATATTATTTAAGAAAAAGCAAATGCAATGGACTCTAAGAAGAGGTTTCCCCACTCCCCTCAAGAGTAATATGCTTGATCCAACATTGAAATTTGAGATTGTTATTTATAATATTCGTCCACGAAAGTGTATTTTATACCATTGAGTCCATTACTTGTATTTATGTTCAATTAACATATTCTCATATTATATTTTACTTACCATTCAAAATGCAAGGACATTAATAATCAAAACATTGCCTTTTTTCAACTTTTAGAATTTTGAAGTTCTAAAGGGATAAATATATTGTAAATAATCAATTGAATTTAAATTTTATAATTTTTTTAATTGTCTCCTTTGCCACAAAGCAATTTGAGATAATTTTTATAATTTTTGTCTACCAACATATTACTTAAGAAAAAGCAAATGCAATGGACTCTAAGAAAAGGTTTCCCCACTCCCCTCAAGAGCAATATGCTTGATCCAACATTAAAGCTTGAGATTGCTATTTATAATATTCATCCACAAAAGTGTATTTTACACCATTGAGTCTATTACTTGTATTTTTGTTCAATTAAGACTTTCAAATATTATGTTTTTCTCACCATTGAAATGCAATCGCATTAGCAATATATTTAAAAATCAAAACATTGCACTTTTTCAACTTTCAGAATTTTAAAGTCCTGTAAAAATAAATGCACTGTTAATTATCAGACAAATTTTAATGTTGTAATTTTTTTAATTGTCTCTTTTGCCACAATCCAATTTGAAATAATTTTTATAATTTTTTTCTAGCAACATATTACTTAAGAAAAGTAAATACAATGGACTCTAATAAAAGGTTTCCCCACTCCTCTCAACAGCAATATGGTTGACCCAAGATTGAAACTTGCGATTACTATTTATAATATTCATCCATAAAAGTATATTTTATACAATTGAGTTCATTACTTGAATTTTTTGTTCAATTAAGATTTTCAAATATTATGTTTTACTCATAATTAAAAATGCAATAACATTAACAATAAATTTAATAATCAAAACATTGCATTTTCTCAACTTTTAGAATTTTAAAGTGCTATAGGGATAAATCCATTGTTAATAATCAGTTGAATTAAATTTTGTAATTTTTTTTTTGTCTACCAACATATTACTGAAGAAAAATCAAATACAATGGAATCTAATAAGAAGTTTCCCACTCCCCTTAAGAGCAATATAGTTGACCCAAGATTAAAGCTTGCGATTACAATTTATAAATTTCATCCACAAAATTGTATTTTATACAATTGAGTCCATGACTTGTATTTTTGTTCAATTAACATTTTCAAATATTATATTGTACTCACCATTCAAAATGCAAGGGCATTAACAATAAATTTAATAATCAAAAACTTTGTTTTTTTTCAATATTTAGAATTTGAAAGACCAATAGGGATAAATTCATTATTAATAATCAGTTGAATTTATATTTTATAATTTTTTTAAACGTCTCCTTTGCCACAAAGCAATTTGAAATAATTTTTATAATTTTTCTCTACCAACATATTACTTAAGAAAAAGCAAATGTAATGGATTCTTATAAGAAATTTCCCCACTTCCCTCAAGAGTAATATGGTTGACCCAATATTGAATCTTGTGAGTACTACTTATAATATTGATCAACAAAGGTGTATTTTATACAATTGAGTCCATTACTTGTATTTTTGTTCAATTAAGATTTTCAAATATTATGGTCTACTCACCATTTGAAATGAAATAACATTAACAATAAATTTAATAATCAAAACATTACATTTTCTCAACTTTTAGAATTTTAAAGTGTTATAGGGATAAATCCATTGTTAATAATCAGTTGAATTTAAATTTTGTAATTTTTTTTTTGTCTACCAACTTATTACTGAAGAAAAATCAAATACAATGGACTCTAATATAGAAGTTTCCACTCCCCTCAAGAGCAATATAGTTGACCTAAGATTAAACCTTGCAATTACTATTTATAATATTTATCTACAAAATTGTATTTTATACAATTGAGTCTATGACTTGTATTTTTGTTCAATTAACATTTTCAAATATTATGTTTTATTCACCATTCAAAATGCAAGGGCATTAACAATAAATTTAATAATCAAAAACTTTGTTTTTTTTCAATTTTTAGAATTTTAAAGACCTATAGAGATAAATCCATTGTTAATAATGAGTTGAATTTATATTTTATAATTTTTTTAAACGTCTCTTTTGCCACAAAGTAATTTGAAATAATTTTTATAATTTTTGTCTACCAACATATTACTTAAGAAAAAGCAAATGTAATGGACTCTTATAAGAAATTTCCCCACTCCTCTCAAGAGCAATATGGTTGACCTAAGATTAAAATTTGTGATTACTACTTATAATATTCATCCACAAAGGTGTATTTTATATAATTGAGTTCATTACTTGTATTTTTTTTTTCAATTAAGATTTTCAAATATTATATTTTACTCACCATTCGAAATGCAATAACATTAACAATAAATTTAATAATCAAAATATTGCATTTTTTGGACTTTTAGAATTTTAAAGTGTTATAGGGATAAATCCATTGTTAATAATTAGTTTAATTTAAATTTTGTAATTTTCTTTTGTCTATCAACATATTATTGAAAAAAAAATCAAATACAATGGACTCTAATAAGAAGTTTTCCACTCCTCTCAAAAGTAATATGGTTGACTCAAGATTGAATCTTGCGATCACTATTTATAATATTCATCCACAAAAATGTATTTTATACAAATATTATGTTTTTCTCACCATTGAAATGCAATGGCATTAACTATACATTTAAAAAATCAAAACATTACACTTTTTCAATTTTCAGAATTTTAACGTCCTGTAAGAATAATTGCATTGTTAATTATCAATTGAATTTTAATGTTGTAATTTTTTTAATTGTGTCTTTTGTCACAATGAAATTTGAAATAATTTTTATAATTTTTGTCTACCAACATATTACTTAAGAAAAGCAAATACAATGGATTCTAATAAGAAGTTTCCTACTCCCCTTAAGAGCAAGATGGTTCACCCATGATTGAAACTTGCGATTATTATTTATAATATTCATCTACAAAAGTGTATTTTATACAATTAAGTCCATTACTTGTACTTCTATTCAATTAACATATTTAAATATTATATTTTACTCACCATTCAAAATGTAAGGGTATTAACAATAAATTTAATAATCAAAATATTGTATTTTTTCAACTTTTAGAATTTTAAAGTCCTCTAAGGATAAATCCATTGTTATTAATGAGTTGAATTTAAATTTTGTAATTTTTTTAATTGTCTCCTTTTGCTACAAAACAATTTGAGATAATTTTTATAATTTTTGTCTATTAACATATTAGTTAAGAAAAAGTAAATGCAATGGACTCTAAGAAGAAGTTTCCCTACTCCTTTCAAGAGCAATATGGTTGACCTAAGATTGAGGTTTGCGATAACTATTTATAATATTGATCCACAAAAATGTATTTTATATAATTGAGTCCATTACTTGTATTTTTGTTCAATTAAAATTTTCAAATATTATATTTTACTCACCATTTAAAATGCAATGGCTTTAACAATAAATTTAATAATCAAAACATTGCATTTTCTCAACTTTTAGAATTTTAAAATCCTATAGGGATAAATTCTTTGTTAATAATCAGATGAATTTAAATTTTGTAATTTTTTTAATTGTCTCCTTTCCCACAATGCAGTTTGAAATAATTTATATAATTTTTGTCTACCAACATATTACCTAAGAAAAAGCAAATACAATGGATTCTAATAAGAAGTTTCCCACTCCCGTCAAGAGCAATATGGTTGACCCAAGATTGAAGCTTACGATTACTTTTTATAATATTCATCCACAAAAGTTTATTTTATACAATTGATTCCATTACTTGTATTTTTTTTCAATTAAGACTTTCAAATTTTATGTTTTTCTCACCACTCAAAATGCAATGGAATTAGGAATAAATTTTAAAATCAAAACATTGCACTTTTTAAATTTTTAGAATTATAAAGTGTTGTAGGAATAAATGCATTATTAATTTTTAGTTGAATTTTAATTTTACAATTTTTTTAATTGTCTCCTTTGTGACATTACTATTTGAAATGATTTATATAATTTTAGTCTAAGAAAATATTACTTTAGAGAAGGCTAATGTAGAGGACTCTAATAAGAAGTTTCCCCATTCCCCTCAAGAGCAATATGCTTGGCCCAACATTGAAGTTTGGGATTGCTATTTATAATATTCGTTTGCTAAAGTGTATTTTAACAATTGAGTCCTTTACTTGTATTTTTGTTCAATTAACTTTTTCAAATATTATGTTTTACTCATCATTCAAAATGTAAGGGCATTAACAATAAATTTAATAATCAAAAGATTGTGTTTTCTTAACTTTTAGAATTTTAAAGTCGTATAAGATAAATTCTTTGTTAATAATTAGTTGAATTTATATTTTATAATTCTTTTTAATTATATCCTTTGCACAAGGTGATTTCAAATAATTTTTATAATTTTTGTCTACCAACATATTACTTAAGGAAAAGCAAATGCAATGGACTTTAATAAAAAGTTTCCCCACTCCCCTTAAGAGTAATATGGTTGACCCAAGATTGAAACTTGTGATTACTATTTGTAATATTCATCCACATATTTTTTTTTATACAATTGAGTCCATTACTTGTATTTTTGTTCAACTAAGACTTTCAAATATTATGTTTGACCCAACATTGAAATTTGAGATTGTTATTTATAATATTCACCCATAAAAGTGTATTTTATACAATTGAGTCCATTACTTGTATTTTTGTTCAATTAAGACTTTCAAGTATTATGTTCTTCTCACCACTCAAGTGCAATGACATTAGCAATAAGTTTAAAAATCAAAACATTACACTTTTTCAATTTTTAGAATTCTAAAGTCCTGTAGGAATAAATGCATTATTAATTATCAGTTGAATTTTAATTTTGTAATTTTTTTAATTGTCTCCTTTGTCATAATGCAATTTGAAATAATTTATATAATTTTTTTCTACCAACATATTACTTAAGAAAAAGCAAATACAATGTATTCTAATAAGAAATTTCCCCACTCCCCTCAAAAGTAATATGGTTCACCCAAGATTAAAACTTGTGATTACTATTTATAATATTCATCCATAAAAGTATATGTTATATAATTGAGTCCATTAGTTGTATTTTTGTTGAATTAAGATTTTCAAATATTATATTTTACTCACCATTTAGAATACAATGACACTAATAATAAATTTAATAATCAAAATATTGCGTTTTTCAACTTTTAGAATTTTAAAATTTTAAAGGGAGAAATTCATTGTTAATAATCAGTTGAATTTATATTTTTTGAATTTTTCGAATTCGAAAGTCCTATAGGAATAAATGCATTGTTAGTTTTCAGTTGAATTTTAATTTTATAATTTTTTTAATTGTCTACCTTGTGACATTACTATTTGAAATGATTTATATAATTGTAGTCTAAGAAAATAATACTTTCTAAAAGGCTAATGTATGGGACTCTAATAAGAAGTTTCCCCACTCCCCTCAAGAGCAATATGCTTGCCCCAACATTGAAACTTGGGATAGCTATTTATAATATTTGTCTGTTAAAGTGTATTTTATACAATCGAGTCCTTTACTTATATTTTTGTTCAATTAAGATTTTCAAATATGATATTTTACTCACTATTCAAAATGCAATGGCATTAACAATAACTTTAATGATCAAAACATTGAATTTTTCAACTTTTAGAATTTTAAAGTCCTATAGGGATAAATCCATTGTCAATAATCAGTTGAATCCTTTGCCACAAAGTAATTTGAAATAATTTTATAATTTTTGTCAACCAATTTATTACTTAAGGGAAAGCAAATGCAATAAACTCTAATAAAAAGTTTCCCCACTCCTCTCAAAAGTAAGATGGTTGATCTAAGATTGAAACTTGCGATTACTATTTATAATATTCATCTACAAAAGTGTATTTTAATCCGAACATTTCATTTTCTCAACTTTTAGTATTTTAAAGTCTAATAAGGATAAATCCATCATTAATAATCAGTTGAATTTAAATTTTATAATTTTTTTAATTGTCTCCTTTGCCACAATACAATTTTAAATAATTTATATACTTTTTGTAAACAAAAATATTACTTATGAAAAAACAAATACAATAGAAACTAAGAAGTAGTTTCCCTACTCCCCTTAAGAGCAATGTGGTTGACCCAAGATTGAAACTTGCAATTACTATTTATAATATTTATCTACAAAAGTGTATTTTATACAATTAAGTCCATTAATCCTATTTTTAATCAATTAATATTTTCAAATATTATGTTTTACTCATCATTCAAAATGCAATGTCTTTAACAATATATTTAATAATCAAAATATCGCATTTTCTTAACTTTTAGAATTTTAAAGTCCTATAAAGATAAATCCATTGTTAATAATCAGTTGAATTTAAATTTTCTAGTTTTTTTAATTATCTTCTTTACCACAATGCAATTTGATATAACTTATATAATTTTTGTCTACCAACGTATTACTTAAGAAAAAGCAAATGCAATTGATTTTAAAAAGAAGTTTCCCCACTCCCCTCAAGAGCAATATGGTTGACCTAAGATTAAAGCTTGCAATTACTATTATAATATTCATCCACAAAAGTGTATTTTATACAATTAACTCCTTTACTTTTATTTTTGTTCAATTAAGAATTTCAAAAATTATGTTTTACTCGCCATTCAAAATACAATGGCATTAATCATAACTTCAATACTCAAAACATTGCATTTCCTCAACTATTAGAATTTTAAAGTCCTATAAGGATAAATCTATTGTTAATAATCAATTGAATTTATATTTTGTAATTTTTTTAATTGTCACTTTTCTCACAATGCAATTTGATATAATTTATATAATTTTTTTCTACCAACATCTTACTTAAGAAAAAGCAAATAAAATGCACTCGAATAAGAAGTTTCCCCACTCCTCTCAAGAGCAATATGATTGACCCAAGATTGAAGTTTACAATTACTATTATAATATTCATCAAAAAAAGTGTATTTTATATAATTAAGTCCATTACTTTCATTTTTGTTCAATTAAGATTTTCAAATATTATGTTTTACTCCCCATTCAAAATGCAATGACATTAACAATAAATTTAATAATCAAAACATTGTATTTTCTCAACTTTTAAAATTTTAAAGTCCTATAGAGATAAATCTATTGTTAATAATCAATTGAATTTAAATATTCTAGTTTTTTTAATTGTCTCCTTTGCCATAATGCAATTTGAAATAATTTATATAGTTTTTGTTTACCAACATATTACTAAAGAAAAAGCAAATGCAATGGACTCTAAGAAAAAGTTTCCCCACTCCCCTCTAGAGCAATATGACTGACCTAAGATTAAAGTTTGCGATTACAATTATAATATTCATCTAAAAAAGTGTATTTTATTCAATTAAGTCCATTAATCATATTTTTGTTCAATTAAGATTTTCAAATGTTATGTTTTACTCAACATTCAAAATGCAATAACATTAACGATAACTTTAATAATCCAAACATTACATTTTCTCAATTTTTAGAATTTTAAAGTCCTATAGAGATAAATCTATTGTTAACAATCAGTTGAATTTAAATATTCTAATTTTTTTAATTGTCTCCTTTGCCACAATGCAATTTGAAATAATTTATATAATTTTTGTCAACCAACGTATTACTTAAGAAAAAACAAATGTAATAGATTCTAAGAAGAAGTTTCCCACTCTACTCAAGAGCAATATGGTTGACCCAAGATTGAAACTTGCGATTACTATTATAATATTCATTAACAAAAGTGTATTTTATACAATTAAGTCCATTACTTTCATTTTTGTTCAATTAAGATTTTCAAATGTTATGTTTTACTCAGCATTCGAAATGCAATGACTTTAACAATAAATTTAATAATTAAAACATTGCATTTTCTCAACTTTTAGAATTTTAAACCCTATAAAGATAAATCCATTGTTAATAATCATTAGAATTTAAATTTTCTAATTTTTTAATTTTCTCCTTTGCCACAATATAATTTGATATAATTTATATAATTTTTGTCTACTAGAATATTGCTTAAGAAAAAGAAAATTCAATGGACTATAAGAAAAAGTTTCCCCACTCCCCTTAAGAGCAATATAGTTGACCCAAGATTGAAGCTTATGATTACTATTTCTAATATTCATCCACAAAAGTGTATTTTATACAATTGAGTCCATTAATTGTGTTTTTGTTCAATTAAGATTTTCAAATGTTATGTTTTACTCAGCATTCAAAAAGCAATGGCTTTAACAATAAATTTAATAGTCAAAACATTGCATTTTCTTAACTTTTAAAATTTTAATGTCTTATAGAAAAAAATCTATTGTTAATAATCAATTGAATTTAAATATTCTCGTTTTTTTAATTGTCTCCTTTGCCATAATGCAATTTGATATAATTTATATAATTTTTGTCTACCAACATGTTACTTAAGAAAAAGCAAATAAATTGCACCTTAATAAGAAGTTTCCCCACTCCCGTTAAGAGCAATATGGTTGACTTAAGATTGAAGTTTGCGATTACTATTATAATAGTCATCCACAAAAGTGTATTTTATACAATTAAGTCCATTACTTTTATTTTTGTTCAATTAAGATTTTCAAATATTATATTTTACTCACCATTCAAAATGCAACAACATTAACAATAAATTTAATTATCAAAACATTGCATTTTCTCAACTTTTAGAATTTTAAAGTCCTATAGAGATAAATCCATTGGTAATCAGCTAAATTTAAATTTTCTAGTTTTTTTAAACTGTCTCCTTTGCCTCAATGAAATTTGATATAATTTATATAATTTTTGTCTACCAACATATTACTTAAGAAAAAACAAATGCAATGGATTCTAAGAAGAATTTTTCCCATTCCCCTCAATAGCAATATGGGAATAAATGTAATGTTAAGTATCAGTTGAATTTTAATTTTGTAATTTTTTTTAATTGTCTCCTTGCTGACATTGATAATTGAGATTATTTATATAATTTTAGTCTAAAAAAATATTAATTTAGAAAAAGCTAATATATGGGACTTTAATAAGAAGTTTCCCCACTTCTGTCAACTTTTAAAATTTTGAAGTCCTATAGAGATAAATCCTTTGTTAATAATCAGTTGAATTTAAATATTCTAATTTTTTTTAATTATCTCCTTTGTCACAATGCAATTTGAAATAATTTATATAATTTTTATCTACCAACATATTATTTAAGAAAAAGTAAATGCAATGGACTCTAGGAGGAAGTTTCCTCACTCCCCTCTAGAGCAATATGCTTGACCCAACATTGAAGGTTGGGATAGCTATTTATAATATTCGTCCACTAAAGTGTATTTTATACAATTGAGTCCATTACTTGTATTTTCGTTCAGTTAAGATTTTCAAATATTACGTTTTACTCACCATTCACAATGTAACGACATTAACAATAAATTTAATTATCAAAACATTGAGTTTTTTCAACTTTTAGAATTTTAAAACCTTATAGGGATAAATCTATTGTTAATAATCATTTGAATTTATATTTTATAATTTTTTAATTGTCTCCTTTGCCACAATGCAATTTAATATAATTTATATAATTTTTGTCTACAAACATATTACTTAAAAAAAAAAAAAGCAAATAAAATGCACTTGAATAAGAAGATTCCCCACTCCCCTTAAGAGCAATATGGGTGACCCAAGATTGAAGCTTGCGATTACTACTTCTAATATTCATCCACAAAACTATATTTTATACATTTGAGTCCATTAATCGTATTTTTGTTCAATTAAGATTTTCAAATGTTATGTTTTACTCAGCATATAGAATGCAATGGTTTTAACAATAAATTTAATAATCAAAACATTGCATTTTCTCAACTTTTAGAATTTTAAAGTCCTATAGAGATAAATCCTTTGTTAATAATCAGTTGAATTTAAATATTTTAATTTTTTTTAAATTGTCCCCTTTGCCACAATGCAGTTTGAAATAATTTATATAATTTTTGTCCACCAACATATTACTTAAGGAAAAGCAAATGCAATGGACTCTGAAAAGAAGTTTCCCCACTCCCCTCAAGAGCAATATGCTTGACCCAACATTGAAGGTTGAGATTGCTATTTATAATATTCGTCCACTAAAGTGTATTTGATACAATTGAGTCCATCACTTGTATTTTTATTCAATTAAGATTTTCAAATATTACGTTTTACTCACCATTCAAAATGCAACGACATTATCAATAAACTTAATTATCAAAACATTGGGTTTTTTCAACTTTTACAATTTTAAAGTCTTATAAGGGTAAATCCATTGTTAATAATCAGTTGAATTTATATTTTATAATTTTTTTAATTTTCTCCTTTGCCACAATGCAATTTAAAATAATATATATAATTTTTGTCTACAAACATATTACTCAAGAAAAAGCAAATAAAATGCACTCGAATAAGAAGATTCGCCACTCCCTTCAAGAGGAATATGGGTGACCCAAGATTGAAGTTTACGATTACTATTTCTAATATTCATCCACAAAAGTGTATTTTATACAATTGAGTCCATTAATCATACTTTTGTTCAATTAAGATTTTCAAATATTATGTTTTACTCACCATTCAAAATGCAATGGCTTTCACAATAACTTTAATAATCAAAAAATTGCATTTTCTCAACTTTTAGAATTTTATAGTTCTATAGGCATAAATCCATTGTTAATAATCAATTGAATTTAAATATTGTAATTTTTTTAATTATCTCATTTGCCACAATGCAATTTTAAATAATTTATATAATTTTTATCTGCAAACATATTAATCAAGAAAAGGAAAGTAAAATGCACTCTCATAAGAAGTTTCGCCACTCCCCTCAAGAGCAATATGGTTGACCCAAGATTGAAACTTGCAATTACTATTATAATATTCTTTTACAAAAGTGTATTTTATACAATTAAGTCCATTACTATTATTTTTGTTCGATTAAGATTTTCAAATATTATGTTTTACTCACCATTCAAAATGCAATGGTATTAACAATAAATTTAATAATCAAAACATTGCATTTTCTCAACTTTTAGAATTTTAAAGTCCTATCCATTGTAAATAATCAGTTGAATTAAAATTTTGTAATTTTTTTAATTGTCCCCTTTGCCATAAAGAAATTTGAAATAATATATATAATTTTTGTCTTCAACCATATTACATAAGAAAAAACAAATAAAATGCACTCAAATAAGAAGATTCCCCACTCCCCCCAAGAGGAATATGGTTTACCCAAGATTGAAGTTTGCAATTACTATTATAATATTCATCCACAAAAGTGCATTGTATACAATTAAGTCCATTACTTTTATTTTTGTTCAATTAAGATTATCAAATATTATGTTTTACTCACCATTCAAAATGTCATGGCTTTCACAATAACTTTAATAGTCAAAACATTGCATTTTCTCAACTTTTAGAATTTTATAGTTCTATACAGATAAATCCATTGTTAATAATTAGTTGAATTTACATTTTGTAATTTTTCTAATTATCTCCTCTGCCCCAATGCAATTTTAAATAATTTATATAATTTTTTTCTATAAACATATTACTTAATAAAAAGCAAATACAATGGATTCTGAAAAGAAGTTTCCCCACTCCCCCCAAGAGCAAAAATCTTACTATTGACCCAAGATTCAAACACAAAATTTTAATTTATACAATTGAGTCCATTACTTGTATTTTTGTTCAATTAAGATTTTCAAATACTACGTTTTACTCATCATTCAAAACGCAAGGGCATTAACAATAAATTTAATAATCAAAACATTGTGTTTTTTCAACTTTTAGAATTTTAAAGTCCTCTAGGGATAAATCCATTGTTAATAATTAGCCGAATTTATATTTTGTAATGGGATTGCTAATTATAATATTCGTCCACAAAAGTGTATTTTACACATTTGAGTCCATTACTTGTATTTTTGTTCAATTAAGATTTTCAAATATTATGTTTGATTCACCATTCAAAATGTCAGGGCATTAACAATAAATTTAATCATCAAAACATTATGTTTTTTCAACTTTTTGAATTTTATTGTTTTAAAGGGATAAATCCATTGTTAATAACCAAGTAAATTTAAATTTTGTAATTTTTTTAATTATCTACTTTGCCATAAAGCAATTTGAGATAATTTTTATAATTTTTGACTACCAACACATTACTTAAGAAAAAGCAAATGCAATCGACTCTAGGAAAAAGTTTCCTCACTCCCCTAAAAAACAATAAGGTTGACCCGAGGTTGAAGCTTGTGTTTACTACTTATAATATTTATCCCAAAAGTTTATTTTTTACAATTAAGACCATTATTTGTATTTTTCTTCTATTAAGTTTTTCAAATATTATGTTTTCTTCACCATTCAAATGCAATGACATTAGCAATAAATTTAAAAATCATAACATTGCACTTTTTCAATTTTTAGAATTCTAAAGTCTTGTAGGGATAAATGCTTTGTTAATTATCAATTGAATTGTAATTTTGTAATTTTTTTAATTGTCTCCTTTGTGACATTGCAATTTCAAATCATTTGCAGAATTTGAGCCTAAAAAAATATTACTTTAGAAAAAGATAATGTCTGGCACTCTAATAAAAATTTTCCCCACTCCCCTGAAAAGCAATATGTTTGACCCAACAATGAAGTATGGGATTGGTATTTATAATTTTCGTCTACAAAAGTGTATTGTATACAATTGAGTCTGTTACTTGTATATTTGTTCATTTAGAATTATCAAATATTATATTTGATTCACCATTCAAAATGTTAGGGCATTAACAATAAATTTAATCATGAAAACTTTACGTTTTTTCAACTTTTAGAATTTTTTTGTCTTAAAGGGATAAATCCATTGTTAATAACCAAGTCAATTCAAATTTTGTAATTTTTTTAATTGTCTACATTTCCATAAAGCAATTTGAGATAATTTTTATAATTTTTGACTACCAACATATTACTTAAGAAAAAGCAAATGCAATGACCTCTAGGAAAAAGTTTCCTCACTCCCCTCCAAAACAATAAGTATGACCCGAGGTTGAAACTTGTGATTACTACTTATAATATTTATCCGCAAAAGTTTATTTTATACAATTAAGACCATTACTTGTATTTTTGTTCAATTAAGTTTTTCAAATATTTTGTTTTCTTCACCATTCAAATGCAATGACATTAGCAATAAATTTAAAAATCATAACATTATAGTTTTTCAATTTTTAGAATTGTAAAGTCTTGTAGGGATAAATGCTTTGTTAATTATCAATTGGATTGTAATTTTGTAATTTTTTTAATTGTCTCCTTTGTGACATTGCAATTTCAAATCATTTGCATAATTTAAGTCTAAAAAAATATTACTTTAGAAAAAGATAATGTCTGGGACTCTAATAAAAATTTTCCCCACTCCCCTCAAAAGCATTATGCTTAACCCAACATTGAAGTATGGGATTGGTATTTATAATATTCGTCTACTAAAGTGTATTTTATACAATTGAGTCCGTTACTTCTATATTTGCTCAATTAGAATTTTCAAATATTATATTTGATTCACCATTCAAAATGTTAGGGCATCAATGATAAATTTAATCATCAAAACATTATGTTTTTTCAACTTTTAGAATTTTATTGTTTTAAAGGGATAAATCCATTGT
>JAHOYR010005514.1:0-43081 GCA_023213295.1 Bruguiera hainesii | reverse complement strand
TTTAATAGTACTTTTGGTTCAATTGTACAATAATAAGAATATCTCTTAATTTCTTCTCAACAAAGCTCCACCTTTTGGTGCAACAACTCATTCACACAAAATTATCTTGAAAATGGCATGTGTGCACAAAACACGCACTATAATCATGACGATAACTGCATCTACACTCCTTCAGAACTAGGAATCCATTGAATTTCATGGAGCAAAGGAGTCTTTCATCATGAATAGATTTCCTTACAAGTATTTTTGGTTCAATTGCAGAATTATAAGAATACCTTTTGATTTCATCTTATCGAGGCTCCACCTATTATTGCAACAACTAATTCACACCAAATTATCTTGAAAATGGCTTGTGTGCCCCAAACGGGCACTTTATTCATGGCAACAAGCACATCTATACTTCTTTGAAACTTAGAATCCATTGAATTCTATGGAACAAATTAATGTTGCATCATGATTACATTTCTTTACAAGTACTTTTCGTTCAATTGTACAATAATAAGAGTATCTCTTAATTTGATCTTAACGAGGCCCCACCTATTATTGTAACAACACATTCATAACAAATTGAAAATGGCTGGTGTGCCCAAAATTGGCACTTTATTCATGACAACAAGTACGTCTATACTCCTTTAGAACATGGAATCCATTTATACTCCTTTGGAATATGGAATCCATTGAATTCCATGGAACAAAGGAGTCTTCCATCATGATTAGATTTCTTTACAAGTACTTTTCATTCAATTGTACAAAAATAAGAGTATCTCTTCATTTGATGTTAATGAGGCCCCACTTATCATTGTAACAACACATTCACAACAAATTGAAAATGGCTGGTCACCCAAAATAGGCACTTTATTCATGACAACAAGTACGTCTATACTCCTTTGGAACATAGAATCCATTTATACTCCTTTGGAATATGGAATCCATTGAATTCCATGGAATAAAGGAGTCTTCCATCATGATTAGATTTCTTTACAAGTACTTTTGATTCAATCATAGAATAATAAGAATATCTTTTCATTTCATCTCAATGAGGCCCCACCTATTGTTGCAACAACTTTTTCACACAAAATTATCTTGGAAATGGCTCGTGTGAGCAAAACATGCGTTATATTCATGACAACTAGCACATCTACACTCCTTTGGAACTAAGAATCCATTAAATTTCATGGAATAAAGGAGTCTTCCATCATGAATAGATTTCCTTACAAGTACTTTTGGTTTAATTATAGAATAATAAGAATACCTCTCGATTTCTTCTTAATGAGGCACCACCTATCGTTGCAACAACACATTCACACCAAATTATATTGAAAATGGCTGGTGTGCCCAAAACAGATGCTTTATTCATGACAATAGGCACATCTATACTCCTTTAGAGCTTGGAATCCATTGAATTCCATAGAACAAACTAGTCTTCCTTCATTATTAGCTTTCTTTACAAGTTCTTTTTGTTCAATTGTAGAATAATAAGAATATTTCTTCATTTCTTTTTAACAAAACTCCACCTTTTGGTGTAATAACTCATTCACACAAAATTATGTTGAAAATGGCTTATGTGACCAAAATAGGCTCTATATTCATGGCAACAAGCACATTTATATTTCTTTCCAAGTAGTTTTGGTTCCATTGAAGAAGAATAAGAATATCTCTTCATTTGTTCTTAACAAAGCTCCACCTATTGTTCCAACAACACATTCATGCAAAATTATCTTGAAAATGGCTCATGTACGCAAAATATGAGCTATATTTATGGCAACAACCACATCTACACTCCTTTAGAACTAAGAATCCATTGAATTTTGTGGAACAAAGGAGTCTTCCATCATGAATAGATTTCTTTACAAGAACCTTTGGTTCAGTTGTAGAATAATATGAATATCTCTTGATTTTGTCTTAGCGAGGCTTCATCTATCCTTGCAACAACTCATTCACACAACATTATGTTCAAAATGGCTTATGTGCCCAAAATAGGTGCTATTTTTATGGTAGAAGCACATTTATACTCCTTTGGAACTTGGAATCCATTGAATTCCATGGAAAAAAAGAGCCTTCCATCATGATTAGATTTTTTTGCAAGTACTTTTGGTTGAATTGTAGAATAATAAGAATATCTCTTTATTTCTTCTTAACAATGCTCCACCTTTAGGTGCAATAACTCATTCATAGTAAATTATCATGAAAATGGCTTACGTGCCCAAAATAAGTGCTATGTTTATGGCAATAAGCACATTCATACTCATTTGGAACTTGCAATCCATTTAATTCCATGAAACAAAGGAGTCTTCCAGCATGATTAGATTTTTTTACAAGTAGTTTTGGTTCCACTATATAATAATAGGAATGTCTCTTAATTTCTTCTTAACAAGGCCCCACCTAGAAAATTATCTAGAAAATGGCTTGTGTGCCCAAAACAGGAGCTTTATTCAAGGCAATAAACATATCTATGCTCCTTTGGAACTTGGAAACCATCAAATTCCATGGAAAAAAGGAGTCTTTTATCCTAGTTAGATTTCTCTATAAGTACTTTTGGTTCAATTGTAGAAGATTAAGAATATCTCTTCATGTCCTCTTAACTTGGCTCCACTATTGGATGCAACAACTCATTCACACAAATTAAACTTGAAAATGGCTTGTGTGCGCAAAATATGTGCTATATTCATGGCAACAACTACATCAACATTGCTTTGGAACTAGAAATCCATTAAAGTTGATGGAACAAAGGAGTCTTCCATCATGAATAAGTTTCTTTACAAGTTCTTTTGTTACAATTGTAAAATAATAAGAATATCTCTTCATTTCATCTTAACTATGCTCCGCTTACCTTTGCAACTCATTCACATAAAAATATCTAGAAAATGGCTTGTTTGACCAAAATAGGAGCTTTATTCATGGTGACAAGCACGTCTATGCTCCTTTGGAACTTGGAATCCAATGAATTTCATGGAACAAAGGAGTCTTCCATCATGATTAGATTTCTTTACAAGTACTTTTGATTCAATTGTAGAATAATAAGAATATCTCTTCATTTCTTCTTAAGAAGGCTCCACTTATCATTGCAACAACTCATTCACACAAAATTTTCTTGAAAATGTCTTGTGTCTACAAAACATGCGCTATATTCTTGGCTAGAACCACGTCTACACTCTTTTGGAACTAAGAATCCATTGAATTTCATGGAAAAAAGGAGTCTTAGATCATGAATGGATTTCTATACGTGTAATTTGATTTAATTGTAGAATAATAAGAATATCTCTTTATTTCATCTTAATGAGGCTGCAACTACCGTTGGAACAACACATTCACACAAAATTATCAGGAAAATGACTTATGTGCCCAAAACAAGAGCTCGACTCATGGTAAGAAGCACATCTATACTCCTTTGGGTCTTAGAATCCATTAAATTCCATGGAACAAAGGAGTCTTCCATCATGATTATATTTCTTTACAAGTAATTTTGTTTCAATTGTAGAATCATAAGAATATCACTTTATTTCATTTTAATGAGGCTTTAACTACCGTTTGATAAAACATTCACACAAAATTATCTCAAAAAAGGCTCGTGTGCCCAAAATAGGAGCTCTATTCATGGCAATAAGCACATCTATACCCCTTTGGAATGTGGAATCCATTGAATTCCATGGAATAAAAGAGTCTTCCATCATGATTAGATTTCTTTACAAGTACTTTTGGTTTAATTGTAGAATAATAAGAATATCTCTTCATTTCATCTTATCAAAGCTTTACCTTTTGGTGCAATAACTCATTCAAGCTAAATTATGATGAAAATGTCTTGTGTGCCCAAAACAGGTGCTATGTTCTTGGCAACATGCACATCTATACTCCTTTGGAACTTGGAATCCATTGAATTCCATGGAACAAATTAGTCTTCCATCTGATTAGATTTCTTTACAAGTACTTTTGGTTCAATTGTGGAATAATAAGAATATCTCTTCATTTCTTCTTAAGAAGGCTCCACCTATCACACAACAACTCATTCACACAAAATTATCTTGAAAATGGCTTGTGTCTGCAAAACATGCATTATATTATTGGCAAGAACCACATCTACACTCTTTTGGAACTAAGAATCCATTGAATTTCATGGAAAAAAGGAGTCTTAGATCTTGAATAGATTTCTTTACATGTATTTTTGATTCAATTGTAGAATAATAAGAATATCTCTTTATTTCATCTTAATGAGGCTGCAACTACTGTTGGAACAACACATTCACACAAGATTATCAGGAAAATGACTTATGTGCCCAAAACAGGAGCTTGACTCATGGCAAGAAGCACATCTATACTCCTTTGGATCTTAGAATCCATTGAATTCCATGGAACAAAGGAGTCTTCCATCTTGATTATATTTCTTCACTAACAAAAGTAAAACCTTGACCCAATGCTCAAAGGAACTAGAACATCCAGTATAATCCTATGCCTACAGTTCGAAGCATCATCAATTAATGTGAAAGGAAGGATATTGGCATTACAATTTAAAAAGAAGAGATTTGATATTAATGAGCTTAGTTGGAATGCAACAAAACGTAATAAGAATAAGCTAAGAAGAACAACTAGAGAAAAAACTCCAATTTTGATAAGCAAACTTGATTTAAAGCCCAAAACTCTTATACCACCAAATGTTAAGCATAAAGAATGCAAAGAATCCCATAATCAAAAGAAGGAATTGAAGACCCCAAGAAGCATAATTGAGGTTTAACAAAAGCAAAACCTTGGCCTAAGGCTTAAAGGAACAAGAACTTATGGTATAATCCTATAGCCATATTTCAAAGCATCATGAACGAAAGGTGAAAGGAAGGATATTGGCATTAAAATATTGAAAGAAGAGATTTGGTAGTAATGAGCCGAGTTGAAATGCAACAAAACGTAATAAGAGGCCGCATTACCCTATCATAAATAAATAAATTTTAGCTATTGTGCTATACATTCAAAATTTTGAAAGTGATTTGTTAAATCAAAGATTTCTTCTAAAGATAGATTGTAAGGCAACAAAAGATCTCCTTACTAAAATGTTAAGAACATTGCATCTTAACAAATCACGTTGGAGTTTTTTTATCTCATTCTTCTCCCTAGCTGCCTCTTATTACATTTTGTTGCATCCCAACATGATATAATGCAATGTTCCAGATTTAAAGCCCAAAACTCTTATAGCATTGAATGTTAAGCATAAAGAATGCAAAGAATCCTACAATCAAAAGAAGGAATTGAAGACCCCAAGAAGCATAATTGAGGTTTAACAAAAGCAAAACCTGATTTAAAGCCCAAAGCTCTCATAGCACCGAATGTTAAACACACAAAGTGTAGAGAAACCCACAACCAAAAGAAGGAATTAACCTTAACCCAAAGCTTAAAAGAAACAAGAATTTCTGGTAAAATCCTATACCCACTGCCCAAAGCATCATGAACCAATGGTGAAAGAAAGTATATTGGTATTACAATCTAGAATGAAGAGATTTGGTATAAATGAGCCAAGTTGGAAAGCAACAAAATGAAATAAGAGGCAGATAAGAAGAAGAATGAGAGAGAAAACTTCAATTTTGATAAGCAAACTTGATTTAAAGCCCAAAGCTCTCATAGCAAACAATATTAAACACAAAGAATGCTATGAAACCCACAATCAAAAAATGGAATTGAAGACGCCACGAAACATAAATGATGTTTAACAAATATAAAACCTTGGTGCAATGCTGAAAGGAACAACAACATAAAGTACTATTTGATGCCCATAGTTAAAAGCATCATTAACTAATGATGAAAGGAAGCATATTGGCATTACAATAAAGAAAGAAGAGATTTGGTTGTAATGAGACGAGTAGGAGTGCAACAAAATGTAATAAGAGGCAGCTAAGAAGAACAAGAGAAAAAAACTCCAATTTTGATAAGCAAACTTGATTTAAAGCCCAAACCTCTCATAGCACCCAAAGTTAAACACAAAGAATGCAATAAAAACCATTATCAAAAGAAGGAATTAAGGAGCCTGAGAAATATAATAGAGGTTGCACAAATGTAAAACCTTGGCCCAATGTCTAAAGGAACAAGAACTTAAGATATAATCCTATACCCACAATTCAAAGCATCATGAACTAAAGGTGAAAGGAAGGATATTGACATTACAATCTATAAAGAAGAGATTAGGTAGTAATGAGCTGAGTTGAAATGGCACAAAACATAATAACAGGTGGCTAAGAAGAAGAATGAGAGAAAAAACTCCAATTTTGATAAGCAAACTTGATTTACAGGCCAAAGCTCTCATAGCTCCAAATGTTAGGCACAAAGAATGCAAAGAATGTCACAATCAAAAGAAGGAATTGAAGACCCGAATAAGCACAATTGAGGTTTAACAAAAGTAAAACCTTGGCCTAATGCTTAAAGGAACAAGAACTTATGGTATAATTGTATACCCACAATTCAAAGCATCATGAACCAAAGGTGAAAGGAAGCATATTGGCATTTAAATCCAGAAAGAAGAGATTTGGTAATAATGAGCTGAGTTGAAATGCAACAAAATGTAATAAGAGGCAGCTAAGAAGAAGAACGAAAGAAAAAACACCAATTTTGATAAGCAAACCTAATTTAAATCCCAAAGCTCTGATAGCACCTAATGCTAAACACAAAGAATGCTATGAAATCCACAATCAAAAGATGGAATTGAAGACCCCAAAAAACAGAAATGATGTTTAACAAATGTAAAACCATGGCCCAATGTTGAAAGGAATGACAACATAAGGTATTATTTGATGCCCATAGTTAAAAGCCTCATCAACCAATGCTGAAAGGAAGCATATTGGCATTACAATAAAGAAAGAAGAGATTTGGTAGTAATGAGTCGAGTTGGAATGCAACAAAATGTAATAAGAGGCATTGAAGAAGAAGAACTAAAGAAAAATCTCCAATTTTGAGAATCAAACCTAATTTAAAGCCCAAAGCATTCATAACACCCAATGTTGAACACAAAGAATGCAATGAAACCCATAATGAAAAGTGGGAATTGAAGGCCCTAAGAAATGTAAATAATGTCAAACAAAAGTAAAACCTTAGACCAATGCTTAAAGGAACAAGACCTTAAGGTGTAATCCAATGCCCACAATTCAAAGCATAAAAAACCAATGGTGAAAGGAAGGATATTGGCATTATAATCTTGAAAGAAGAGATTTGGCAGTAATGAGTGGAGTTGGAATGCAATAAAAAGTAATAAGAGGTAGCTAAGAAAAAGAACTAAGGAAAAACTCCAATTTAGATAGGCAAAGGTGATTTACAGCCCAAAATTCTCATAGCACCCAATGTTAAACACAAAGAATGCTATGAAACCCACAATCAAAAAAACAAATTGAAACCCCACGAAACATAAATGATGTTTAACAAGAGTAAAACCTTAGTCCAAAGCTCAAAGGAACAAGAACATAAGGTATAATCCTATGCCCACAATTCAAAGCATCATGAATCAATGGTGAAAGGAAGGATATTGGAATTACAATCTAGAAAGAAGAGATTTTATAGTAATGAGGCTAGTTGGAATGCAACAAAACGTAATAAGAGGCAGGTAAGAAGAAGAACTAGAGAAAAAACTCTAATTTTGAGAAGCAAAATTGATTTAAAGCACAAAGCACTCATAACACCCAATGTTAAACACAAAGAATGCAATGAAAGCCATAATGAAAAGAAGGAATTGAAGACCTTAAGAAACATAAATGAGGTTTAACAAAAGTAAAACCTTGGCCCAATACTCAAAGGAAGAAGAACTTAAGGTATACTCTTCTAGCCACTATTTGGAGCACCATGAACTAATGGTGAAAGAAGGATATTGGAATTACAATCTAGAAAGAAGGGATTTGATGGTAAGGAGGCAAGTTGGAATGCTACATAACATAATAAGAGGCAGTTAAGGAGAGGAATGAGAGAAAAACTCCAATTTTGATAAGTAAACTTGATTCTGAGCAAAAAGCTCTCATAGCACCCAATGTTAACCACAAAGAATCCAATGAAATGCACAATCAAAAGAAGGAATTGACTACCCCAATAAACATAAATGATCTTTAACAAAGGAAAAACTTTGGACAAATGCTTAGAGGAGCAAGAACATAAGGTATAATCCAATGCCCATAGTTCAATGCATCATGAACCAATGGTGAACAAAAGGATATTGGAATTACAATCTAGAAAGAAGAGATTTGGTAGTAATGAGCTGAGTTGGGAAGCAACCAAATGTAATAAGAGGCAGCGAAGAAGAAGAACAAGAGAAAAAAGTCCACTTTTGATAAGCAAACCTGATTTAATGCCCAAAGCTCCCATAGCACCCTATGTTAACCATAAAGAATGCAAGAAAAAAAAATGTAATAAAGGCAGCTAAGAAGACGAATGAGAAAAAAAACTCCAAGTTTGATAAGCAAACCTCATTTAAAGCCTAAAACTCTTATAGCACCCAATGTTAAACACAAAGAATGCAATAAAACCCACAATCAAAAAAAGGAATTGAAGGCCCCAAGAAACATAAATGATGTTTAACAAAAGTAAGACCTTGGCCAATGTTGAAAGGAACAAGAACATAAGGTATAATCCTATCCCACAGTTCAAAGCATCATGAACCAATGGGGAAAGGAAGGATATTGGCGTTAGAATCTAGAAAGAAGAGATTTAGTAGTAATGTGCTGAGTTGGAATACAACAAAACATAATAAGAGTCAACTAAGAAGAAGAAAAAGAGAAAAAACTCCAATTTTGATAAGCTAACCTTATTTAGAGCACAAAGCTCTCATATCACACAATGTTAAACACAAAGAATGCTATGAAACCCACAATTAATAAAAGGCATTGAAGACCCCAAGAAACATAAATGATATTCAATAAATGGAAAACCATTGCCCAAAGCTCAAAGGATAAAAAACATAAGGTATAATCCTATATCCATAGTTCAAAGCATCATAACCCAATGGTGAAAGAAAGGATATTGGCATTACAATCTAGAAAAAAAAGATTTGGTAGTAATGAGCTGAGTTGGAATGCAAGAAAACGTAATAAGGGGCATTTAAGAGGAAAAACTAGAGAGAAAACTCTAATTTTGATAAGCAAACCTGATTTAAAGCACAAAGCTCACATAACACCCAATGTTAAACAAAAAGATTGCGATGAAACCCACAATCATAGGAAGGAATCAAAGACCCCAAGAAACATACATGATGTCTATCAAAACTAAAACTTTGGACCAATGCTCAAAAGTACATGAACTTAAGGTATAGTCCTCTACCCACAGTTCAAAGCATCATCAACCAATGACAAAAGGAAGGATATTGGCATTACAAAAGAAGAAATTTGGGACTAATGATGTGAGTAAGAATGCAACAAAATGTAATAAGAGGCAGCTAAGAAGAAGAAATAGAGAAAAAACTCCAATTTTGAGAAACAAACTTGATTTAAAGCCCAAAGCTCTTATAACACTCAATGTTAAACACAAAGATTGAAATGAAACTCATAATGAAAAGAAGGAATTGAAGACCCTAAGAAACAAAATTGAGGTCTAATGAAAGTAAAACCTCGACCCAATGTCCAAAGGAAAAAAAAACTTAAGGTATAATCATATACCCATAATTCAAAACATCATGAACCTATGGCAAAAGGAAGGATATTGGCATTACAATCAGGAAAGAAGAGATTTGGTTGTAAGGAACTGAGTTGGAAAGCAACAAAACGTAATAAGAGGCAAATAAGAAGAAGCACAAGAGAAGAAAGTCTAATTTTGATAAGCAAACCTGATTTAAAGTCCAAAGCTTTCATAGCACCCAATGATAAAAACAAAGAATGTTATGAAACCCACAATCAAAATAAGGCATTGAAGCCACTAAGAAACTTAAATGATCTTTAACAAATATTAAAACTTGGCCCAATGCTTAAAGGAAGAAGAACATAAGGTATAATCCTAAGCCCACAGTTCAAGGCATGTTGAACCAATGATAAAAGGAAGGATATTGGCATTACTATCTAGAAAGAAGAGATTTGAAAGTAACAAGGCGAGTTAGAATGCAACAAAATGTAATATGAGGCAGCTAAGAAGAAGAATAGGAGAAAAAACTCAAATTTTGATAAGCAAACTTGATTTAAAGCCCAAAGCTCTCATAGCACCCAATGTAAAACACAAAGAATGCAATGATACCCATAATGAAAAGAAGGAATTGAAGACACCAAGAAACATAAATGGTGTTTAACAAAATTAAAACCTTGGCCCAATGCTCAACAGAACAAGAACATAAGGTATAATCTAATACCCACAATTCAAAGCATCAAAACCAATGGTGAAAGGAAGGATTTTTGCATTACAATCTAGAAAGAAGAGATTTGGTAATAATGAGCCAAGTTGGAATGCACTAAAAGTTAATAAGAGGCAACTAAGAAGATGAACAAGAGAAAAAACTCAATTTTGATAAGCAAACTTGATTTAAAGTTAAAAGCTCTCATAGCACCCAATGTTAAACACAAAGAATACAATGAAACTCACAATCAAAGAGGGAATTAAAGACCACATGAAACATAATTGAGGTTTAACAAAACTGAAACCTTGGCCCAATGCTGAAAGGAACAAGATCTTAAGGTAAAATCCTATACCCACTGTTCAAAGCATCATGAACTAAAGGTGAAAGGAAGAATATTGGCATTACAATCTAGAAAGAAGAGATTTGGTAGTAATGAGCCAAGTTGGAATGCAACAAAATGTAATAAGAGGCAGCTAAGTAGAAAAACAAGAGAAAAACCTACAATTTTGATAAGCAAACTTGATTTAAAGCCCAAAGCTCTCATAGCACCCATTGTTAAACACAAAGAATGCAATGAAACCCATAACCAAAAGAAGGAATTGAAGACCCCATGAAACATAATTGATGTTTAACAAAAGTAAAACCTTGTCCTGATGCTCAAATGAACAAGAACATAAGGTATAATCCTATACCCACAATTCAAAGCATCATGAACCTATGGTGAAAGGAATGATATAGGCATTACAATCTAGAAAGAATAGATTTGGTAGTAATGAGCCGAGTTGGAATGCAACAAAATGTAATAAAAGGCAGCTAAGAAGAAAAACAAGAGAAAAAAGACCAATTTTGATAAGCAAACTTGATTTAAAGCCCAAAGCTCTCGTAGCACCCATTTTTAAACACCAAGAATGCAATGAAACCCATAATAAAAAGAAGGAATTGAAGACCCCATGAAACATAAATGATGTCTAACAAAAGTAAAGTCTTGTGTTGTTGCTCTAGTGATCATGAACATAAGGTATAATCCTATACGCACAATTCAAAGCATCATGAACCAATGGTGAAAGGAAGGATATAGCATTATAGTCTAGAAAGAAGGGATTTGGTAGTAATGAGGCAAGTTGAAATGCAACTAAACATAATAAGAGGCAGCTAAGAAGAAGAATTAGAGAAAAAACCCCAATTTTAAGATGCATACCTGATTTAAAGCCAAAAGCTCTCATAGCACCCAATGTTAAACACTAAGAATGCATTGTAACCCACAATAAAAAGAAGGAATAGAAGAGCCCAAGAAACATAATTAAGATTTATCAAAAGCAAAACCTTGCCCTAATGCTAAAAGGAACAAGAACTTAAGGTATAATCCTATACTCATTATTCAAAGCTTTATGAACTAAAGGTGAAAGGAAGGATATTGGAATTACAATCTACAGAGAGAGATTTGGTAGTAAGGAGGCGAGTTGGAATGCAACAAAACATAATAAGAGGCAGCTAAGAAGGAAGTCTAGAGAAAAAACTGCAATTTTGAGAAGTAAACCTAATTGAAAGCCCAAAGCTCTCACACACAATATTAAACACAAAGAATGAAATGAAACCCTCAATCAAAAGAAAGAATTGAAGACCCTAAGAAATATAAATGATGTTTAACAAAAGTAAAACCTTGGCCCAATGCTCAAATGAACTAGAGCATAAGGTATAATACTATACCCAAAGTTTAAAGCATCATCAACCAAAGTTGAAAGGAAGGATATTGGAATTACAATCTAGAAAGAAGAGATTTGGTAGTAATGAGCCAAGTTGGAATGCAACATAACCAAAGCTCTCATAGCACCCAATGCTAAACAAAAGGAATGCAATGAAGCCGACAATCAAAAGAAGGGATTGAAGACATGAAGAAAGATAAATGATGATTAACAAAATTAAAACCTTGGCCCAATGCTCAACAGAACAAGAACATAAGGTATAATCCAATACCCACAATTCAAAGCTTTAACAACCAATGGTGAAGGGAAGGATTTTCGCATTACAATTTAGAAAGAAGATATTTGGTAGTAATGAGTCGAGTTGGAATGCAAGAAAACATAATAAGAGGCAGTAAACAAGAAGAATGAGAGAAAAAAAGTCCAATTTTGATAAGCAAACCTGATTTAAAGCCCAAAGCTCTCATAGCGCCATGTAAAACACCAAGAATGCAATGACACCAACAATGAAAAGAAGGAATTAAAGACACTAAGAAACATAAATGGTGTTTAACAAAATTAAAACCTTAGCCTAATGCTCAATGGAACAAGAACATAAGGTATCATCCTATACCCACAGTTCAAAGCATCAAGAGCCAATGGTGAATGGAAGAATTTTTGCATTACAATCTAGTAAGACAAGATTTGGAACTAATGAGTCTAGTTGGAATGCACTAAAACTTAATAAGAGGCAGTTAAGAAGAAGAACAAGAGAAAAAACTCCAATTTTGATAAGCAAACTTGATTTAAAGCCCAACGCTCTCATAGGACCCCATGTTAAACACAAAGAATACAATGAAACTCATAATCAAAAGAAGGAATTGAAGTCCCTATGAAACATAATTAAGGTTTAACAAATCTGAAACCTTGGCCCAAAGCTAAAAGGAACAAGGTCTTAAGGTAAAATCCTATACCTACTGTATCATCATGAACCAAAGGTGAAAGGAAGGATATTGGCATTAAAATCTAGAAAGAAGTGATTTGGTAGTAATGAGCTGAGTTGGAATGCAATAAAATGTAATAAAAGGAGCTAAGAAGAAAAATGAGAGAAAAAGCTACAATTTAGATAAGCAAACTTGATTTAAACCCCAAAGCTCTCATGACACCCAATGTTAAACACAAAGAATACAATGAAGCTCACAATCAAAAGAAGGAATCAAAGACCCGATGAAACATAATTGAGGTTTAACAAAAGTAAAACTTGGCCTAATGCTCAGAGGAATAGGAATTTAAGGTATAATCCTATACCCACTGTTCTAAGCATCATGAACCAAAGGTGAAAGGAAGAATATTGGCATTATAATCTAGAAAGAAGAGATTATGTAGTAATCAACCGACTTGGAGTGCAAAAAAATGCAATACAACACAACTAAGAAGAAGAACGAGAGGAAAAACTCCAATTTTGATAAGCAAACTGATTTAAAGCCCAAAGCTCTCATAACACCCAATGTTAAGCACAAAGAATGCTATGAAAACCACAATCAAAAGAAGGAATTAGAGACCCCAAGAAACATAAATGATGTCTAACAAAAATAAAACCATAGCCCATTGCTCAAATCAATAAGAACATAAGGTATAATGCTATACCCATAAATCAAAGCATTATGAACCAATGGAAAAAGAAAGGATATTGGCATTACAATCTAGAAAGAAGAGATTTGGTAGTAATGGGGTGACTTGGTATGCAACTAAACATAATAAGAGGCAGCCTAGAAGAAGAACTAGAGAAAAAAATTCTAATTTTGGGAAACATACTTGATTTAAAGCCGAAAGCTCTCATAGCGCTTAATGCTAAATGCTAAGAATGCATTGTAACCCACAATGAAAAGAAGGAGTTGAAGACCCCAAGAAACATAATTGAGGTTTAACAGAAGTAAAACCTTCGCCCAATGCTTAAGGGAACGAGAACTTAAGGTATAATCCTATACTCACTCTTCAAAGCATCATGAACCAAAGGTGAAAGGAAGGATATTGGCATTACAATCTATAAGGAAGAGATTTGGTAGTAATGAGCCAAGTCAAAATGTATCAAAACATAATAAGAGGTAGCTAAAAACTAGTGAAAAAGCTCCAATTTTGAAAAGCAAACATGATTGAAAGCCCAAAGCACTCATAGCACCTAATGTTAAACACGAAGAATGTAATGAAAGCCATAATCAAAAGAAGGAATTCAAGACACCAAGAAATATAATTGAGGTTTAACAAAATTAAAACCTTGGCCCAAAGCTCAACGGGACAAGAACATAAGATATAATCCTATACCCACAGTTCAAAGCATCAAGAACCAATGGTGAAAGGAAGGATTTTTGCATTACAATCTAGAAAGAAGAGAGTCTGAGTAATGAGCCAAGTTGGAAAGCAATAAAACGTAATAAGAGGCAGCTAAGTAGAAGATCCAATTTTGATAAGCAAACCAAATTTAAAGCCCAAAGGTCACATAGCACCCAATGTTAAACACAAAGAATGCTATGAAACCCACAATCAAAAGAAGGAATTAAAGACCCCAAAATTATAAATGATGTTTAACAAAATTAAAACTTGGCCCAATGCTTAAAGGAATAGGAACATAAGGTAGAATCCTATACCCACCGTTCAAAGCATTATGAACCAATGGTGAAAGGAAGGATATTGGCATTACAATCTAGAAAGAAGAGATTTGGTAGTAATAAGCTGAGTTGGAATGCAAGAAAACATAATAAGAGGCAGCTAAGAAGAAGAATGAGAGAAAAAAGTCCAATTTTGATAAGCAAATCTGATTTAAAGCCCAAAGCTCTTATAGCACCTAATGTAAAGCACAAAGAATGCAATGATACCCATAATGAAAAGAAGGAATTAAAGACACCAAGAAACATAATTGGTGTTTAACCAAATTTAATCCTTGGCCCAATGCTCAACGGAACAAGAACATAAGGTATAATGGTATACCCACAGTTCAAAGCATCATGAACTAATGGTGAAACGAAGGATATTGGCTTTACAATCTAGAAAAAACAGATTTGGTTATAATAAGCTGAGTTAGAATGCAAGAAAACATAATAAGAGGCAACAAAGAAGAAGAACTAGAGAAAAAAGTCCAATTTTGATGAGCAAACCTAATTTAAAGCCCAAAGCCCTCATAGTTCCTAATGTTAAACACAATGAATGCAAGGAAATTGAAGTGGAGAACCCCAAAAAGATGTGGCTTAGGAATCTAATGTACACATGGAATGAAAGAATAACTAAGAAAGCTAAATGAGAGTTTAATAACACAAACCCTAGACCCAACATTCGAAGGAACATGAACTTGGGGTATTTGAGAAGGATATGGACACCACACTTCAGAAAGGAAAGGAATTAGGAGTGATAAGTCAATTGGAACGCCACAAGAAGAAGTAAGTCAATTGGAACGCCACAAGAAGAAGTAAGTCAATTGGAACGCCATAAGAAGAAGTACCTCTTGATAAGTTCTTTAGTTCTCAAAAGAATTGAGAAAAACCCTTGCATTCTATTTCACTCAAAGTTGTCTGATTTGATTGTCTAATCTAATTTTTCAAAGCTTACAAGGGGTGCCTATTTATAGGCTAAGATAGCAATCCTAAAGAGGCATAAATTCCTGCTTAGGACAATTTTTTTATTTAGAAGGAATTCCTATCTAGGGACAAATTCTTAGACAAAAAAAAAACTCCTAATTTGGAGTGATTGTTATTACTTAGTCCTTACTCTTTAAGTACTCCAATGATATTAATAAGGCTTGGACTCTCTTTTAGGCTTGGTTGGCCTAAATGTCCTTAATCAGCCTATTTTGTGCTTCTTTCATCTTTTTGGCTCTAGCCTTTGTTATTAGGCCTTCTGGAATGTGCAATGGACCTCTTGCATCCATTAAAGCCTTCCACCTATCATCTCTATGGTTCTCATCATTCCCCCTTTCCTCAAAAGGATTTGTCCTCAAATCATCACTTTGTTTATACTTGATTATGTAAGGAAAGGTTTGAATGAGTTTGATCCACTTGGCATGTCTTTTGTTCAACTTTTCTTGTACAAGTAAGAGAGGTACTACACAATGACTCATGCTTTCCCTCGCATGTCCTTTCAAAATAAGTTATTCAACCTACCTTTTAAGCTCCTTTGTCTCATTGGGATTACTCCTAATTGCTAGCCAGTTTGAGAAGGATGCACTAGGGATGAAATTAGTTTGATACTCAATTTCTCTCTTAGGTGGCAATTCACTTGGGATATCGTTAGGGAATACATTTTCAAATTCCTGCTCTTTTGATATCACTTTTTTTTGCGTAGAAACTTTCTGTTTTTTGTTCACTCTCATTTTTTATCCTTAATTGATCCTCATAAGCTTGTTGAGGTGATAATGGTACAAGAGTGATTGGTTTTTCATTGATTACAAAGGAATATTGATTCTTGAATCCATCATGCATAACTTGCCTATCAAATTGTCATGGCCTTCCTAATATAATATGGCCTGCATGCATAGGTACAACATCACATAAAACCTCATCACTTTACCTTCTAATAGAAAATAATACAAGCACTTGCTTATTTAGTATTCATGCACTCAAATTAGGAGTTTATTTTTTGCATAAAAATTTGTCCCTAGATAGGAATTCCTCCTAAATAAGGAATTGTTCTAAGTAGGAATTTGTGCCTCTTTAGGATTGTTATCTTAGAAAGTAAGGGTTTTTCTCCCTTGCTTCTTTTGAGAACTAAAGAACTTATTAAAAGGTACTTCTTCTTAAATACCCTAGGTCTGTGTTCCTTCAAATGGTAGGTCTAGGGTTTGTGTTATTAAACTTTGGTTTAGCTTTCCTAGTTGTTCTTTGATTCCTTGTGTGCGTTGGGTCCCTAAGTCACGTCTTTTTGGGGTTTTCCACATTAGTTGGTACCAAAGCCTGGCACTAAATTTTACCGATTAATTCTTTAATTTGCTACTTTGTGATTTATCTATTATAATTAAAACATGCTAATCTGTCTTTTTGCAACCCTTCTTACTTTGCTTGTTTGTTTGAGATCATAGCTATAAAAAATGTGCAAATTTCAATACCAATTGCTGTCTTCAAGTATTATACTACTATTTTGTGTTGAAAAAAAAATAAATGGAAAAAAAGAAAAGAAAATTGGACAATTTATTAGACAACATTGAGTGCAATAGAAAGAAAGGGTTTTCTCCCTCAGTTCTTTTGATAACTAAAGAACTTATTAAGAGGTACTTCTTCTTTCGGCGTTCAAATTGATTTATCACTTCCAATTCCATTTTTTCAGGAGTGTGGCATCCATATCTCTCTTAAATACCCTAAACCCATAAGCAAAAGAATGAATTGAAGACCCCAAGAAAAATAAATGATATTTAACAAAAGTAAAACCTTGGCCTAATGCTCAAAGGAATAAGAACTTAAGGTGTAATCGTGTACTCACAATTCAAAGCATCATGAACCAATGGAGAAAGGAAGCATATTGGCATTACAATTTAGAAAGAAGAGATTTGGAAGTAATGAGCCAAGTTGGAATGCAACAAAAAGTAATAAGAGGCAGCTAAGATGAAGAATGATAGAAAAAACTCAAATTTTGATAAGCACATTTGATTGAAAGCCCAAAGCTCTCATAGCACCCAATGTTAAGCACAAAGAATGATATGAAACCCACAATCAAAAGGAGGAATTGAAGACCCCACTAAACAAAAACATTGTTTAAGAAAGTAAAACCTTAGCCCAATGTTCAAAGGAACAAGAACTTAAGGAGTAATCCTATACCCATAGTTCAAGGCATCATGAACTAATGGTGAAAGGAAGGATATTGACATTACAATCTAGAAAGATGAGATTTGGCAGTAATAAGGCAAGTTGGAATGCAACAAAAGTAATAGGAGGCAGTTAAGAAAAAGAACTAGAGAAAAAACTCCAATTTTCAGAAGTAAACCTGATTTTAAGCCCAACGGTCTCATAGCACCCAATGTTAAAGACAAAGAATGCTATGAAAGAAACAATCAAAAGAAGGAATTAAAGACCTTAAGAAACATAAAGGATGTTTAAGAAAAGTGAAACCTTGGACCAATGCACAAAGGAATAAGGACTTAAGGTATAATCCTATAACTATAATTCAAAGTATCATGAACCAATGATGAAAGGAAGGATAATGGCAATAAAAACTAGAAAGATGAGATTTGGCAGTAACGAGCCAACTAGGAATGCAACAAAACGTAATAAGTGGCAGCTAAGAAGAACTAGAGAAAAAGCTCCAATTTTGAGAAGCAAACTTGATTTAATGCCCAAAGCTCTCATAGCACACAATGTTAAACACAAAGAATGCTATGAAACCCACAACCAAAAGAAGGAATTGAAGACACTAAGAGACATAAATGATGTTTAAAAAAAGTAAAACCTTGGCCCAATGAACAAAGGGACAAGAACTTAAGGTGTAATCATATACCCACAGTTTAATGCATCATGAACCAATGGTGAAAGGAAGGATATTGGCGTTACAATTTATAAAGACGAGATTTGATAGTAATGAGCCGAGTTGGAATCCAACAAAACGTAATAAGAGGCAACTAAGAAGAAAAATTAGAGAAAAAACTTGAATTTTGATAAGCAATCCTAATTTAAAGCCCAAAGCTCTCATAGCACCTAATGTTAAACACAAATAATGCAATGAAACCAACAATCAAAAGAAGGAATTGAAGACCTTAAGAAACATAATGATGTCTAACATAATTAAAATATTGGCCTAATGCTGAAAGGAATAAGAATCTAAGGTATAATCCTATACCCATAGTTCAAAGCATCATCAACCAATGCTAGAAGAAAGGATATTGGCATTATAATCTAGAAAGACGAGATTTGGTAGTAATGAGCCGAGTTGGAACTCAAGAAAACGTAATAAGAGGCAGCAAAGTAGAATAACTAGAGATAAAACTCCAATTTTGAGAAGTAAACCTGATTTAATGCCCAAAGGTCTCATAGCATGCAATGTTAAACACAAAGAATGCTATGAAACTCATAATTAAAAGAAGAAATTAAGCACCCCAAGAAACACAAATGATGTTTAACAAAAGTAAAATGTTGGCCCAATGCTCAAAGGAACAAGAACTTAAGCTGTAATCCTATACCCACAATTCAAAGCCTCATCAACTGATGGTGAAAGGAAGGATATTGGCATTACAATCTAGAAAGACGAGATTTGGTTGTAATGAGCCAAGTTGGAATACAACAGATCGTAATAAGAGGCAGCTAAGTAGAAGAACTAGATAAAAAACTCCAATTTTGACAAGCAAACCATATTTAAAGTGCAAAGCTCTCATAGCACCCAATGTTAAACACAAAAAATGTTATGAAACCCCTAATCAAAAGAAGGATTTGAAGACCCAAGAAACATAATTCAGGTTTAACAAAACTTAAACCTTAGCCCAATGCTGAAAGGAACAAGATCTTAAGGTATAAAGGAATACCCACTATTCAAATCATCATGAACCAAAGATGAAAGGAAAGATATTGGCATTACAATCTAGAAAGATGCAATTTGGTAGTAATGAGCCATGTAGGAAAGCAACAAAATGTAATAAGAGGCAGCTAAGAAGAAAAGCTAGAGAAAAAACTCTAATTTTAAGAAGCAAATCTGATTTAAAGCTTGAAACTCTAATGGCCCAATGTTAATCACAAAGAATGCTATGAAACCCACAATCAAAAGAAGGAATTGAAGACCCTAAGAAACACAAGTGATGTTTAACAAAAGTAAAATGTTGGCCCGCTGCTTAAAGGAACAAGAACTTAAGGTGTAATCCTATACCCATAATTCAAAGCCTCATGAACCAATGGTGAAAGGAAGGATATTGGCATTACAAATCTAGAAAGATGAGATTTGGTAGTAATGAGCCGAGTTGGAATGCAACAAATTGTAATAAGAGGCAGCTAAAAGAAGAACTAGAGAAAAATCTCCAATTTTTACAAGCAAAACATATTTAAAGCCCAAAGCTCTCATAGCACCCAATGTTAATCACAAAGAATGCAATGAAACCCACAATCAAAACAAGGAATTGAAGACCCCAAGAAACATAATTCAAGTTTAACGAAACTAAAACCTTGGCCCAATGCTGAAAGGAACAAGAACTTAAGGTATAATACTATACCCACTGTTGAAATCATCATGAACCAAAGGTGAAAGGAAGGATATTGGCATTACAATCTAGAAAGATGCGATTTGGTACTAATGAGTTGAGTAGGTATGCAACAAAATGTAATAAGAGGCAGCTAAGAAGAAAAACTAGAGAAAAAACTTTAATTTTGACAAGCAAACCTGATTTAAAGCCTAAAGCTCTTATAACACCCAATGTTAAACACAAAGAATGCAATGGAACCCATAAGCAAATGAGGGAATTGAAGACCACAAGAGACAAAAATGATGTTTAACATAAGTAAAACCTTGGCCTAATTCTCAGAAGAAGAAGAACTCATTGAATAATCCTATACCCACAGTTCAAAGCATCATGAACCAATGATGAAAGGAAGGATATTAGCATTACAATCTGGAAAGAAGTGATTTTGTAGTAATGAGCTGAGTTGGAATGCAACAAATCGTAAGAAAAGGCATCTAAGAAGAAGAACTAGAGAAAAAACTCCAATTTTGAGAAGCAACCCTAATATAAAGCCCAAAGCTCTCATAAGACCCCATGTTGAATGCTAAGAATGCTATGAAACCCATAATAAAAAGAAGGAATGGAAGACTGAAGCAGAAAAAACCCAAAAAGACATGGCTTAGGGACCCAACACACACAAGGAATCAAAGAACAACTAGGAAAGCTAAATAAGAGTTTAATAATACAAACCCTAGACCCAACATTTGAAGGAACACGAGCCTAAAGTATTCAAGAAGAATATGGATGCCACACTCTAGAAAAGAAAGGAATTGGGGGTGATAATTGAATTTGAATGCCACAAGAAGAAATACCTCCTGATAAGTTCTTTAGTTCTTAAAAGAACCAAGGGAGAAACCCTTACTTTCTATTTCATTCAAAATTTTTTGGTAAATTGTTTGATTAGATTTTTAGAGCTTACAAGTAATGCATATTTATAAGCTAAGATAACAATTCTAACGAGGCTCAAATTCCTATTTAGGACAATTCCTTATTTAGGAGGAATTCCTATCTAGAGACAAATTCTTACATAGAAAATAAACTCCTAATTTGGAGTGACTGCTACTACTTTGTCCTAACTCTTTAAGTATTTCAATGATATTAATAAGACTTGGACTCTCTTTCAAGCTTGAATTCACACCATTTGAAGCTTGTTCAGCCTGAACATCCTTAATTAGCGTATTTAATACTTCTTTCATCTTTTTGGCTTTAGTCCGTGTTATTGGGTGTTCTGGAATGTGCAATGGACTTCTTGCATTGATTGAAATTCTAGCTCATGTTATTAGGCCTTATAGAATGTGCAATGGACCTCTTGCATCCATTAATGCTTTGGCTCCTATTATTGGGCCTTCTAGAATGTGCAATGGACCTTTTGCATCCATTGAAGCCTTCCACCCATCATCTTTACGGTTCTTATCATTCCCCCTTTCCTCGAAAGGATTCATCCTCAAATAATCACCTTGTTTATACTTGATGATGTAGAGAAAGGTCTGAATGAATTTGATCCACTTGGCATGTCTTTTGTTCAACTTTCCTTGTACAAGTAGGATAAGAACTGCACAAGGACTCATGCTTTCCCTTACACATCCTTTTGAAATAAGTTCTTTAACCTACCTTTTAAACCCCGTTGTCTCCTTAAGATTACTCTTACATGTTGGCTAATTAGGGATGGATGCACCAGGGATGAAATCAATTTGATGCTCAATTCCTCTCTTAGGTAGAATATGGCCCACTTGCATGGGTACAACATCACATAAAACTTCATCATGGTACCTTCTAATAGAAAATGACATGAGCACTTGCTTATTTACCTTGACTTCACCACTCTCATTCAACCATTAAAGCTTATATGGTCTAGGATGCTTCATAGTAGGTAAATTCAGCTTCTCAACCATAATTATGCTAGCAATATTAGTGCAACTCCCACCATTAATAATCATACTACATACCTTATTGCACCTCATTTTCTTTCTTTACTTTCACATTCAATGCTCGTCTTATGACAAGAGCTACTCTATTAACCGGATACTCGTCTTCATCACTTTCATCCTCTGATGATGGCACAAAATCATCATCTGATTCATTTTCAGTTTCAACATCACCATTACTTCTCAAGATCATTGCACGCTTATTTGGACATTGAGATGCAATGTGACCCCTGCCTAAACACTTAAAACATTTAACATCTCTATTTCTACTTGGTTAGGGGTCAGAATTACCTACCTCCTTGCTAGAACCCACATTCTTGTACTTGGATAGCTCGGCTTTGGACTTGTAATTGGCCATCTCGTCCCTTTTACTCCAATTTGGCTTCCAAGATGAGGTAGAACCTAAGTTCTGCCTAAACTATATGGAACCCTTTCGTTTGAGTTGTCTTTCAACTTTTATTGCCATATGCATCATGTCTTCCAATTCCACATAGTGTTGCAATTCAACCACGTTTGCTATGTCCTTATTTAGCCCTTGCAAAAATTAAGCCATGGTTGCTTCTCTATCTTCTTCTACATTCGCCTTAATCATGGTAATCTCCATCTCCTTGTTGTAGTCCTCCACACTTTTGGTGCCCTAAGTGAGCCCTTGCAGTCTTTGGTACAACTCCCTATAATAGTGATTAAGGACAAACCTCCTCCTCATAATAGCCTTCATCTCCTCCCATGTATCAATAGGCCACTCATGATTCCTTCTCCTAGTCAAAACAAGTTAATCCCACCAAATAATAGCATAATTAGTAAATTCAACTGTAGCAAGCTTTACCTTTTTCTCCTTGAAATAGTTGTGGTAGTCAAAAACCAATTCAACCTTCTTCTCCCATTCTAGGTATGCATCTGGATCATTCTTACCTTGGAATGGAGGAATCGTCATTTTAATATTGCCTAAATTATGGTCATAGGTGCCTTGCTTCCCAAATTCTCTTCGATCCCTTTTATTGTTAACATTTCTGACCACAATAGTTTGATTGTCAAATTCATCATCTTTATGGTCATAGGCATATCTCAACTGCCTTCTTGCATTAGGAGCCTCATATTCCCCATGCCTACTTTGCAACTCTGCTATAGTATTATCTTGCTCCTCCATCCTTTGTCTCTTATCATCAAATTTGGTATTCATTTGCTCAAATTGTTGTTACATAGCTTTAATCACAAAGGACACATCACTAGCTCCCTCCTGAGCTACACCTTTGTCTTTGGACGTCATAGTATTTCTTCTGCACAAGATAATAAGATACCTCATAGAACACTCCCTCATGTGTTTCACTCAAAAAAAGGTGTCACACTCCCTCTTGCCTTTTACACTCTTTATGGCTCTTTCTTTATATGAACTTTCACTCTTGCCTTTTACCACTTAGATTTCCCCTTTCAACTCTGTAAAGAACTAAGCAAACTAAATTAAGAGGATTGATTTTGAACAAAATAAGATAAATGACATAGAATTAAACAAATTGGAGAACAAGGAGTTGAAAAAGGATATCAACACAAACGAATTTAATGAACTAAAGTCACAAAAATCAGAATAGGGGGTTAAACCTATAGGACAAACTTGGATGGCATAACAAGAAATAGATGATAGAATTGGAGTTATGCAAGGAAGCTATATTATTATCATATCCAATATGACCAAGCTGTTAACTTTTATCAATAACTTGAATTGGGTGCCTTCTTTCTTTTGTTCCTTCTTTTTTTTTTCATTCCTCTTTTTTTTTGTTTTTTTTTTCTTAACACAAAATAATAGTATAATACTTGGAAGCAACAATTGGTATTGAAATTTACCCATTTTTTATAGTTATGACCTCAAACAAACGAGCAAAATAAGAAGAGTTGCAAAAAGATAGATTAGCACGTTGGCTTGATGCTAAAAGGAACAAGATCATAGGGTATAATCATATACCCACTGTTCAAATCATCATGAACCAAAGGTGAAAGGAAGGATATTGACATTACAATCTAGAAAGTCAAGATTTGGTACTAATGAACTGAGTTAATGCAACAAAACGTAATAAAAGGCAGCTAGGAAGAAAAACTAGAGAAAAAAACTCAAATTTTGACAAGCAAACCTAATTTAAAGCCCAAAGCTCTCATAGCACTTAATGTTAAACACAATGAATGCAATGAAATCCACAATCAAAAGAAGGAATTGAAGGCCCCAAGAAACATAAATGATGTCTAACACAAGTAAAACCTTGGCCCAATGCTTAAAGGAACAAAAACTTAAGGTATAATCCTATACACATAGTTCAAAGCATTATGAACCAATGGTGAAAGCAAGGATATTGGCATTACAATCTAGAAAGATGAGATTTGGTAGTAATGAGCCAAGTTGGAATACGACAAAATGCAAGAAGGGGCAGCTAAGAAGAAGAACTAGAGAAAAAACTCTAATTTTGAGAAGCAAATTTGATTTAAAGCCTAGAGCTCTCATAGCACTCAATGTTAAACACAAAGAATGCTATGAAACCCATAATCAAAAGAAGGAATTAAAGACCCAAAGAAATGTAAATGATGTCTAACACAAGTAAAACCTTGGCCTAAAGCTCAAGGGAATGAAAACTTAAGGTATAATCCTATAGCCATAGTTCAAGGCATCATGAACCATTGGTGAAAGGAAGGATATTGGCATTACAATCTATAAAGAATTGATTTTGGTAGCAATGAGCTGAGTTGGAATGCAACAAAACACAATAAGAGGCAGCTAAGAAGAAAAATGAGAGAAAAAACTCCAATTTTAACAACCAAAGGTGATTGAAAGCCCAAAGTTCTCATAGCATCCAATGGTAAATAGAAAGAATGCAATGAAACCTAGAATCAACAGAAGGAATTGGAGACCCAAGAAACATAAATGATGTCTAATATAAGTAAAACCTTGGCCCAATGCTCAAAGGAACAAGAACTTATGGTATAATCCTATACCCACAGTTGAAGGCATCATGAACCAATGGTGAAAGGAAGGATATTGGCATTACAATATAGAAAGATGAGATTTGGCAGTAATGAGCCGAGTTGGAATGCAACAAAGCATAATAAGGGGCAGCTAAGAAGAAGAACTAGACAAAAAACTCCAATTTTTAAAAGCAAACCTGATTTCAAGCCTAAATCTCTCATAGCACTCAATGTTAAACACAAGGAATACTATGAAACCCACAATCAAAAGAAGGAATTGAAGACCCTAAGAAACATAAAGGATGTTTAACAAAAGTAAAACCTTGGCCCAATACTCAAAGGAACAAGAACTTTAGGTGTAATCCTATACCCACTGTTCAAAGCATCATGAACCAAAGGTGAAAGGAACTAAGAAGAAGAACTAGAGAAAAACTCCAATTTTGAGAAGCAAACCTGATTTTAAGCCCAAAGCTCTTTAAGCACTCAATGTCAAACACAAAGAATGCTACGAAACCCAAAATCAAAAGAAGGAATAGAAGACCTAGAGAAACATAAAAGATGTTTAACAAAAGTAAAACCATGGCCTAATGCTGAAAGGAACAAGAACTTATGGTGTAATCCTATAACCACTATTCAAAGCATCATCAACTAATCCTAAAAAGACGAGATTTGGCAGTAATGAGCGGAGTTGGAATGCAACAAAACATAACAAGAGGCAGCTAAGAAGAAGAATTGGAGGAAAAACTTGAGTTTTGAGAAGTAAACCTAATTTAAAACCCAAAGCTCTCATAGCATTGAATGTTAAACACAAAGGATGTTATGAAAGCCATAATGATAAGAAGGAATTGAAGACCACAAGAAACATAAAGGTTGTTTAAAAAAAGTAAAACCTTGGCCCAATGCTCAAAGGAACAAGAACTTAAAGTGTAATTCTATAACCACAGTTCAAAGAATCATGAACCAATGGTGAAAGGAAGGATATTGGCCTTACAATCTAGAAAGACAAGATTTGGCAGTAATGAGTGAAGTTGGAATGCAACAAAATGTAACAAGAGGCAGCTAAGAATAAGAATTGGAGAAAAAAGCTCCAATTTTGAGAAGCAAACCTGATTTAAATTCCAAAGCTCTCATAGCACCCAATGCTAAACACAAAAAATGCTATGAAACCCATAATCAAAAGAAGTAATTGAAGACCCAAGAATGATAAACAATGTTTAGAGAAAGTGAAACCTTGGCCCAATGCTCACAAAAACAAGAACTTAAGGTGTAATCCTATACCCACAGTTTAATTCATCATGAACCAATAGTGAAAGGACGAATATTTGCATTACAGTCTAGAAAGACAATATTTGGTAGTAATGAGCCGAGTTGGAATGCAACAAAATGTAACAATAGGCAGCTAAGAAGAAGGACCAGAGAAAAAAACTCCAATTTTGATAAGCAAACCTGATTTCAAGCCCAAAGCTCTCACAGCATCCAATGTTAAATACAATGAAAGCTATGAAACACACAATTGAAAGAAGGAATTGAAGACCCTAAGAAACATAAACAATGTTTAACAAAAGTGAAACCTTTGCCCAATGCTCAAAGGAACAACAACTTAAGGTGTAATCCTATACCCATAGTTCAAAGCATCAAGAACCAATGGTGAAAGAAAGAATATTGGCCTTACTATCTCGAAAGATAATATTTGGTAGTATTGAGCCAAGTCAGAATTCAACAAAATGTAATAAGCGGCAGCAAGGAAAAAGAACTAGAGAAAAAACTCCAATTTTGAGAAGCAAACCTGATTTAAAGCCCAGAGCTCTCCTAGCACCCAATGTTAAACACAAAGAATGCTATGAAACCCACAATCAAAAGAAGGAATTGAAGAGCACAAGAAACATAAATGATATCTAACATAAGTAAAACCTTGAACCAACACTCAAAGGAACAAGAATTTAAGGTGTAATCCTATAAACACATATCAAAGCATCATGAACCTATGGTGAAAGGAAGAATATTGGCCCTACTATCTAGAAAGACCAGATTTGGCAGTAATCAGCCAAGTTAGAATGCAACAAAATGTAACAAGAGGCAGCTAAGAAGAAGAACTAGAGAAAAAAAAAACTCCAATTTTGAGAAGTACACCTGATTTAAAGCCCAAAACTCACATAGCACCTAATGCTAAACACAAAGAATGCCATGAAACCCACAATCAAAAGAAGGAATCGAAGACCCCAAGAAACATAAAGGATGTTTAAGGAAAGTGAAACCTTGTCTCAAGGCTCAAAGGAACAAGAACTTAAGGTATAATCCTATAACCATGGTACAAAGCATCATGAACCAAAGGTGAAAGGAAGAATATTGGCCTTATAATCTAGATAGGCGAGATTTAGCAGTAATAAGCCAAGTTGGAATGCAACAAAATGTAATAAGAGGCAGCTAAGAAGAAGAACTAGAGAAAAAAAAACTCCAATTTTGAGAAGCAAACTTGATTTAAAGCCCAAAGCTCTCATAGCATCCAAAGTTAAACACAAAGAATGCTATGAAACCCATAATGAAAAGAAGAAATTGAAGACCCCAAGAAACATAAATGATGTTAAACAAGAGGCAAACCTTGGCTCAATGCTCAAAGGAACAACAACTTAAGGTTTAATCCTATACCCACAATTCAAAGTATCATGAACCAATGGTGAAAGGAAGGTTATTGGTATTTCAGTCTAGAAAGATGAGATTTGGCAGTGATCAGCCGAGTCGGAATGCATCAAAATGTAAGAAGAGGCAGCAAAGAAAAAGAACTAGAGACAAAACACAAATTTTAAGAAGCAAACTTGATTTAAAGCGCAAAGCTCTCATAGCACCCAATGTTAAACACAAAGAATGCTATGAAACCCAAAATCAAAAGTATCGAAGACCCCAAGAAACATAAAGGATGTTTAACAAAAGTAAAACTATGGCCCAATGCTCAAAGGAACAAGAACTTAATGCATAATCCTATAACCACAATTCAAAGCATCATGAAACAATGGTGACAAGAAGAATATTGGCATTACAATCTAGAAAGATGAGATTTGGTAATGATCAGCCGAGTTAGAATGTAACAAAATGTAATAAGAGGCAGTGAAGAAAAAGAACCAGAGAAAAAACTCCAATTTTGAGAAGCAAACCTGATTTAAACCCCAAAGCTCTCATAGCACCCAATCTTAAACACAAAAAATGCAATGAAAGAAAAGAAATGATTGGCCAAAAGCTCAAACAAAGAAGAACTTAAGGTATAATCCTATACCCACAGTTCAAAGTGTCATCAACCAATGGTCAAAGGAAGGATATTGGCATTACAATCTAGAAAGAAAAGATTTCATAGTGATGAGGCGAGTTGGAATGCAAAAAAACATAACAAGAGGCAGCAAAGAAGAAGAACTAGAGAAAAAACAACAATTTTGAGAAGCAAACCTGATTTAAAGCCCAAGATCTCATAGCATCCAATGTTAAACACAAAGAATAAGATGCAACCCACAATGACAAGAAGGAATTGAAGACCACAAGAAACGTAAAGGATGTTTAACAAAAGTAAAACCTTGGCCCAAAGCTCAAAGGAACAAGAACTTAAGGTGTAATACTATATCCACTGTTCAAAGCATCATGAACCAATGGTGAAAGGAAGGATATTGGCATTACAATCTAGAAAGATGAGATTTGGTAGTAATGTGCTGAGTTGTAATGCAACAAAACGTAATAAGATGCGGCTAAGAAGAGGAATGAGAGAAAAAATTCCAATTTTTTTAAGCAAATCTAATTTAAAGCCTAAAACTTTTATGGACCCAATGTTAAACACAAGGAATGCAATGAAACCCACAATCAAAAGAAGGAATTGAAGACCCCAAGAAACATAAATCAGGTTTAACAAAACTGAAATCTTGGCCCAATGCTGAAAGGAACAACATCTTTAGGTATAATCCTATACCCAATATTCAAAGCATTATCAACCAAAGGTGAAAGGAAGGATATTGGCATTACAATTGAGAAAGAGGAGATTTGATAGTAATGAGACGAATTGGAATGCAAGAAAACATAATAAGAGGCAGCTAAGAAGAAGAACGAGAGAAAAGACTCCAATTTTGAGTACCAAACCTGATTTAAAGCCCAAAGCTCTCATTGCACCCAATGTTAGATACAAAGAATGCTATGAAACCCACAATCAAAAGAAGGAATTGAAGGCCCCAAGAAACATCAATAATGTTTCACCAAAGTAAAACCTTGGCCCAATTCTCAAAGGAACAAAAACGTAAGGTGTAATACTATACCCACTATTCAAAGCATCATGAACCAACCGTGAAAGGAAGGATATTGGCATTACAATCTAGAAAGACAAGATTTGGTAGTAATGTGCTGAGTTGTAATGCAAGAAAATGTAATAAGAGGCAGCTAAGAAGAGGAATGAGAGAAAAACTTCAAATTTTGGTAAGCAAACCTGATTTAAAGCCCAAAACTCTTATGGACCCAATGTTAAACACGGAATGAAATGAAACCCACAATCAAAAGAAGGAATTGAAGACCCCAAAAAACACAATACAAGTTTAACAAAACTGAAAGCTTGGCCCAATGCTGAAAGAACAAGATCTTCAGGTATAATCCTATACACATTCTTCAAAGCATCATAAACCAAAGGTGAAAGGAAGGATATTGGCATTACAATCTAGAAAGACAAGATTTGGTAGTAATGAGCTGCGTTCAAATGCAACAAAACATAATAAGAGGCAGCTAAGAAGAAGACTCCAATTTTGTTGCAAAAAAACTCTAATTTTGGGAACCAAACTTGATTTAAAGCTTGAAGCTCTCATAGCACCCAATGTTAAACATAAAGAATGCTATGAAACCCACAATCAAAAGAAGGAATTAAAGACCCCAAAAAACATAAATGGTGTTTAACAGAGGTAAAACTTTGGCCCAATGCTCAAAGAAACAAGAACTTAAGGTGTAATCCTCTTCCCACTGTTCAAGGCATCATGAACCAACAGTGAATGGAAGGATATTGACATTACAATCTAGAAAGGCGAGATTTGGTGGTAATGAGCTGAGTTGGAATGCAACAAATCGTAAGAAGAGGCAGCTAAGAAGAAGAACTAGAGAAAAAACTCCAATTTTGACAAACTAAACTGATTTAAAGCCCAAAGCTCTCATAGTAACCAACGTTAAACACATAGAATGCAACAAAACATAATAAGAGGCAGCTAAGAAGAAGAATGATAGAAAAAACTCCAATTTTGAGAAGCACACCTGATTTAAAATCCAAAGCTCTCATAGCATCAAATGTTAAACACAAAAAATGCTATGAAACCCACAATGAAAGAAGGAATTGAAGACCCCAAGAAACATAAAAGATGTTTAACAAAAGTAAAAGCTTGGCCCAATGCTGAAAGGAACAAAAACTTAAGGTATAATACTATACCCACAGTTCAAAGCATCATGAACGAATAGTGGACGGAAGGATATTGGCATAACAATCTAGAAAGACTAGATTTGCTAGTAATGAGCCGAGTTGGAATGCAATAAAACATAATAAAAGGGAGCTAAGAAGAAGACGTAGAGAAAAAACTCCAATTTTGAGAAGCAAACCTGATTTAAAGCCCAAAGCTCTTGTAGCACCCAATGTTAAACACAAAGAATGCTATGAAACCCACAAACAAAAGAAGGAATTGAAGACCATAACATAACTGGTGTTTAACAAAAATAAAACCTTGGCCCAATGCTCAGAGGAATAAGAACTTAAGGTGTAATCCTGTATCCACTATTCAAAGCATCATGAACCAATGGTGATAGGAAGGATATTGGCGTTACAATCTAGAAGGATGAGTCTTGGTGGTAATGAGCCGAGTTGTAATGCAACAAAACGTAATGAAAAAACTCTAATTTTCAGAAGCGAACTTGATTTAATGCCCAAAGCTCTTATGGCATCCAATGTTAAACACAAAGAATGCTATGAAACCCACAATCAAAAGAAGAAATTGAAGACTCCAAGAAACATAACTAGTGTTTAACAAAAGTAAAACCTTGGCCCAATGCTTAAAGGAATAAGAACTTATGGTGTAATCCTGTACCCACTATTCAAAGCATCATTAACCAATGGTGACAGGAAAGATATTGGCAGTACAATTTAGAAAGATGAGACTTGATAGTAACGAGTCGAGTTGGAATGCAGGAAAACATCATAAGTGTAAGAAGAAGAATTAAAGAAAAAACTCCAATTTTGAGAAGCAAACCTGATTTGAAGCCCAAAGCTCTCGTAGCACCCAATGTTATATAGAAAGAATGAAATGAAACTCACAATCAAAAGAAGGAATTGAAGACCCCAAAAACATAATTCTGGTTTTACAAAACTGAAAGCTTGGCCCAATGCTGAAATAACAAGATCTTCAGGTATAATCCTATACCCATTGCTCAAAGCATCATGAACCAACGGTGAAAGGAAGGATATTGTCATTACAATCTAGAAAGATGAGATTTGGTAGTAATGAGCTGAGTTTGAATGCAACAAAACATAATAATAGGCAGCTAAGAAGAAGAATGAGAAAAAACTCCAATTTTGAGAACCAAATCTGATTTAAAACCTAAAGCCCTCATAGCATCCAATGTTAAACACAAATAATGCTATCAAACCCATAATGAAAGAAGGAATTGAAGACCCCAAGAAACATAAAGCATGTTTAACAAAAGTAAAAGCTTGGCCCAATTCTCAATGGAACAAGAACTTAAGGTATAATACTATACCCATGGTTCAAAGCATCATGAACTAATGGTTAGAGGAAGGATATTGGCATAACAATCTAGAAAGACTAGATTTGGGAGTAATAAGCCAAGTTGGAATGCAACAAAATGTAATGAAAGGGAGCTAAGAAAAAGAAGTAGAGAAAAAACTCCAATTTTAAGAAGCAAACCTGATTTAAAGCCCAAAACACTCATAGCACCCAATGTTAAACACAAAGAATGCTATGAAACCCACAATCAAAAGAAGAAATTGAAGACCCCAAGAAACATAAATGGTGTTGAACAAAAGTAAAACCTTGGCCCAATGCTCAAAGGAATAAGAACTTAAGGTGTAATCCTATATGCACAGTTCAAAGCATCTTGAACAAATGGTGACAGGAAGGATATTGGCATTACAATCTAGAAAGATGAGACTTGGTAGTAATGAGCTGAGTTGGAATGCAACAAAATGTAATAAGTGGAAGCTAAGAAGAAGAAAAGAAAAAACTCCAATTTTGAGAACAAACCTGATTTTAAGCCCAAAGCTCTCGTAGCACCCAATGTTAAACAGAAAGAATGAAATGAAAGCCACAATCAAAAGAAGGAATCGAATACCCCAATGAACATAATTCAGGTTTTACAAAACTGAAAGCTTGGCCCAATGCTGAAAGAACAAGATCTTTAGGTATAATCCTATACCCATTGTTCAAAGCATCATGAACCAAAGGTGAAAGGAAGGATATTCGCATTACAATCTAGAAAGAAGAGATTTGGTAATAATGAGCCAAGTTGGAATGCAAGAAAGAAAATAAGAGGAAGCTAAGAAGAAGAACTAGAGAAAAAACTGCAATTTTAAGAACCAAACCTGATTTAAAACCTAGAGCTCTTAGAGCACCCAATATTAAACACAAAGAATGCTATGAAACCCATAATGAAAGAAGGAATTGAAGAGCCCAAGAAACGTAAATGATGCTTAACAAAAATAAAAGCCTGGCCCAATGCTCAAAGGAACAAGAACTTATGGAATAATCCTATACCCATAGTTCAAAGTATCATGAACCAATGGTGAAAGGAAGGATATTGGCATTACAATCTAGAAAGAGAAGACTTTGTAGTAATGAGCTGAGTTGGAATGCTATGAAACATAATAAGGGCAGCTAAGAAGAAGAACTAGAGAAAAAACTCCAATTTTGGGAAGCAAACCTGATTTAAAGCACAAAGCTCTTATGGCACGGAATGTTAAACATAAAGAAAGCAATGAAACCCTCAATCAAAAGAAGGAATTGAAGACCCCAAGAGACATGAATGATGTTTAACGAAAGTAAAATCTTGGCCCAATGTTCAAAGGATCAAGAACTTAAGGTGTAATCCTATACCCACTGTTCAAAGTATCATGAACCAAAGGGTGAAAGGAAGGACATTGGCATCACAATCTAGAAACACAAGATTTGGTAGTAATGAGTCAAGTTGGAATGGAACAAAATGTAATATGAGGCAGCAAAGAAGAAGATCTAGAGAAAAAACTCCAATTTTGAGAAGCAAATCTGATTTAAAGCCCAAGGCTCTCATATCACCCAATGTTAAAAACAAAGAATGCAATGAAACCCCATAATTTATGTTTAACAAAAGTGAAACCTTGGCCCAATGCATAAAGGAACTAGAACGTAAGGTATAATCCTAGACCATTGTTCAAAGCATCCTGAACCAAAGTTGAAAGGAAGGATATTCGCATTACAATCTAGAAAGGAGAGATTTGGTAGTAAAGAGCCATGTTGGAATGCAACAAAACGTAATAAGAGGCAGCTAAGAGGAAAAACAAGAGAAAAAACTCCAATTTTGAGAAGCAAACCAGATTTAAAGCCCAAAGCTCTCATAGCACCTAATGTGAATCACAAAAAAAGCGATGAAACCCACAACCAAAAGAAGGAATTGAAGACCCAAAGTAACATAATTAAGGTTTAACAAAAGTAAAACCTTGGCCCAATGCTGAAAGGAACAAGAACTTAAAGTATAATCCTATACCCTTTGTTCAAAGCATCATGAACCAATGGTGAAAGGAAGGATACTGCCATTACAATCTAGAAAGAAGAGATTTAAAAGTAATCAGCCGAGTTGGAATGCAACAAAACGTAATTAGAGGCAGCTAAGAAGAAGAACTAGAGAAAAAAACACCAATTTTGATAAGCAAGCCTAATTTGAAGTCCAGCGCTCTCATTGTACCCAATGTTAAACACAAAGAAGGAAATGAAGCCCACAATCAGAAAAAGGAATTGAAGACACCAAAAAACATAATTCAGGTTTAACAAAAGTAAAGCCTTGGCCTGATGCTCAATGGAATAGGAACTTAAGGTATAAACCTAGACCCAATGTTCAAAGCATCATGAACCAAAGGTGAAAGGAAGGATATTGGCATTACAATCTAGAAATAAGAGATTTTAGGGTAATGAGCTGAGCTACAATGCAACGAAACATTATAAAAGGAAGCTAAGATGAAGATCCAAAGAAAAAATGCCAATTTTGATAAGCAAACATGATTTAAAGCCCAAAGCTCTCATAGCACCCAATGTTAAACACAAAGAATGCAATGAAACCCACAATCAGAGGAAGGAATTGAAGACCCCAAGAAACATAATTGAGGTTTAACAAAAGTAAAACCTTGGTGCAATGTTGAAAGGAACATAAACCTAAGGTATAATCCTATTGCCACTGCTCAAAGCATCAGGAACCAAAGGTGAAAGGAAGGATAGTGGCATTAATATCTAGAAAGAAGAGATTTGGTAGTAATGAGCCAAGTTGGAATTTAAGAAATTGTAATAAGAGGTAGCGAAAAGGAAGAACTAGAGAGAAAACTTCAATTTTGATTAGAAAACCTAATTTAAAGCCCAAGCTCTTATAGCACCCAAAGTTAGACGCAAACAACGCAATGAAACCCACAATCAAAAGAAGGAATTGAAGACACAAAAAAACATAATTCAGGTTTAACAAAAGTAAAGCCTTGGCCCAATGCTCACCGAAACAGGAACTTAAGGTATTAACCAAGACCCAGTGTTCAATGCATCATGAACCAAAGGTGAAAGGAAGGATAATGGCATTAGAATCTAGAAACAAGAGATTTGGTAGTAATGAGCCGAGTTGGAATGCAACAAAATGTAACAAGAAGCAGCCAAGAAGAAAAACTAGAGAAAAAACACAAATTTTGATAAGCAAACCTAATTTAAAGCCCAAAACTCTCATAGCACCCAATGTTAAACACAAAGAATGCAATGACACCCATAATCAAAAGAAGGAATTGAAGACCCTTAAAAAAAATTGAGGTTTAACAAAAGTAAATCCTTGGTATAATACTATACCCACTGTTTAAAGCATCATGAACCAAAGGTGAAATGAGGGATGTTGGCATTACAATCTAGAAAAAAGAAATTTGGTGCTAATGAGCAGAGCTGGGATGCAACAAAATGTAATAATAGGCAGCTAAGAAGAACTAGACAAGAAAACTCCAATTTAGATAAGCAAAGCTGATTTAAAGCCCAAAGCTCTCATAGCACCCAACATTAAACACAAAGAATGTGATGAAACCTAGAATCAAAAGAAGGAACTGAAGACCCCAAGAAAGATAATTGAGGTTTAACAAAAGTAAAACCTTGGCCCAACATTGAAAGGAACAAGACCTTAAGTTATGATTGTATACCCACTGTTCAAAGCATCATGAACCAATGGTGACATGAAGGATATTGGCATTACAATCTAGAAATAAGAGATTTGTAAGTAATGGGACAAGTTCGGATGCAGCAAAACGTAATAAGAGGCAGCTAAGAAGAAATACTAGAGAAAAAACTCCAATTTTGATAGGCAAACCTGATTTAAAGCCCAAAGCTCTCATAGCAACCAATGTTAAACACAAAAAAAAGCAATGAAACCCAAAATCAAAAAAAGGAATTGAAGTAATGGGACAAGTTGGAATGCAACAAAACGTAATAAGAGGCAGCTAGGAATAAGAACATGAGAAAAACTCCAATTTTAAGAAGCGAACCCCATTTAAGAACCAAGGGTGAAAGAAAGGGTATTGCCATTACAATCTTGAAATAAGAGATTTGGTAGTAATGAGCCGAGTTGGAATGCAACAAAATGTAATAAGAGGCAAGCAAGAAGTAGAACTAGAGAAAAAACTCCAATTATGATGAGCAAACATGATTTAAAGCCCAAAGCACTCAAAATACCCAATGTTAAACACAAAGAATGTAATGATACCACAATGAAAAGAAGGAATTGAAGACCCCAAGAAACATAAGTGATCTTTAACAAAAGCAAAACCTTGCCTAATGCTCAAAGGAACAAGAACTTAAGGAATAATCCTAGACACACAATTAAAAGCATCCTGAACCAAGGGTGAAAGGAAGGATATTGGCAATACAACCTAGAAAGAAGAGATTTTGTAGTAATAAGTAGAGTTGGAATGCAACTAAACATAGTAAGAGGCAAATAAGAAGAAAAAATAGACAAAAAAAACTCAAATTTTGATAAGCAAACCTAATTTAAAGGCCAAAGCTCTCATAGCTCCCAATGTGAAGCACAAAGAATAAGATGAAACCTACAATGAAAAGAGGGTATTGAAGACCCCAAGAAACAAAGTTGAGGTTTAACAAAAGTAAAATCTTGCCCCAATGCTCAAAGGAAGAAAAACATCAGATATAATCCTATACCCACTGTTCAAAGCATCACAAACCAAAGGTGAAGGGAAGGATATTGGCATTACAATCTATAATGAGTAGATTTAGTTATTCATGAGTTGAGCTGGAATGCAACAAAACGTAATAAGAGGCAGCCAAGAAGTAGATCTAGAGAAAAAACTCCCATTTTGATAAGCCAACCTGATTTAATGCCCAAAGCTCTTATAGCACCCAATGTTAAACACAAAGAATGCAATGACACCCACAATCAAAAGGAGGAATTGAAGACCCCAAGAAACATAGTTGAGGTTTAACAAAAGTAAAACCTTGACCCAATGCCGAAAGCAACAAGAACTTATGGTATAATCCCATACCAACTACTCAAAGCATCATAAACCAAAGGTGAAAGGAAGGATACTAGCATTACAATCTAGAAGGAAGAGATTTGGTAGTACTGAGCCGAGTTGGAATGCAACAAAATGTAATAAGAGGCAGCTAAGAAGAAAAACTAGAAAAAAAAACTCTAATTTTGATGACCAATGCTAATTTGAAGGCCAAAGCTCTCATAGCACTCAATATTAAACACAAAGAATAAGATGAAACCCTTAATGAAAAGAGGGAATTGAAGACCCCAGGAAACATATTTAAGATTTAACAAAAGTAAAACCTTGGCCTAATGCTGAAAAGAACAAGAACTTAAGGTATAATCCCATACCAACTACTCAAAGCATCATGAACCAAAGGTGAATGGAAAGATATTGGCATTACAATCTAGAAGGAAGAGATTTGGTAGTAATGAGCTAAATTGGAATGCAACAAAATGTAATAAGAGGCAGCTAAGAAGAAAGACTAGAAAAAAACTCCAATTTTGATGACCAATACTCATTTAAAGGCCAAGGCTCTCATATCACGCATTGTTAAACACAAAGAATAAGATGAAACCCTTAATGAAAAGAGGGAATTAAAGACCCTAGGAAACATATTTAAGGTTTAACAAAAATAAAATGTTGGCCCAATGCTCAAAGGAATAAGAATTTAAGGTATAATCCTATTCCTACTATTCAAATCATCATGAACCAAAGGTGAAAGGGAGGATATTGTCATTATAATCTAGAGAGTAGAGATTTGGTGGTAATGAGTCAAGTTGGAATGCAACAAAACATAATAAGAGGTAGCCAAGAAGTAGAACTAGATATAAAAAAAACAAAAAAAAAACTCCTCTTTTGATAAGCAAACCTGATTTAATACCCAAAGCTCTTTTAGCACTAATGTTAAACACAAAGAATGCAATTAAACCTACACTCAAAAGAGGGAATTGAAGACCCCAAGAAATATAGTTAAGGTTTAGCAAAAGCAAAACCTTTGCCCAATGCTCAAAGGAACAAGAACTTAAGGTATAATCCTATACCAACTGTTCAAAGCATCATGAACCAAAGGTGAAAGGAAGGATATTTGTATTACAATCTAGAAAGAAGAGATTTGGTATTAATGAGTCAAGTTAGAATGCAACAAAATGTAACAAGAGGCTGCCAAGAAGTAGAACTAGAGAAAAAAACTCCAATTTTGAAAAGCAAACCTGAATTAAAGCTGAAAGCTCTTGTAGCACCCAAAGTTAAACACAAAGGATGCAATGAAACCCATAATCAAAAGAAGGAATTGAAGACCCCAAGAAAGATAATTGAGCTTTAACAAAAGTAAAACCTTAGCCTAACGCTCAAAGGAACAAGAACTTATGGTATAATCCTTTACCCACAGCTCAAAGCATCATGAACCAAAGGTGAACAGAAGGATATTGGCATTATAATCTAGAAATAAGAGATTTGGTAGTAATGAGGCAAGTTGGAATGCAAGAAAATGTAATAAGAGGCAGCTAAGATGAACATAAAGAATGCAATGAAACCTATAATGAAAAAAACGAATTAAAGACCCCAAGAAACATAAATGATGTTTAAGAAAAGTAAAACCTTGGCCCAATGCTCAAAGGAACAAAAACTTAAGGTATAGTCTTATACCCACTGTTCAAAGCATCATGAACTAATAAGAATTGTAAAGATGATGGGTGGAAGGCTTCAATGGATGCAAGAGGTCCATTGCACATTCCAAAAAACCCAATAACACAAGCTAGAGTTTTAATTGATACAAAAGGTCCATTGCACACTCCAAGAGGCCCAATAATGTGAGCTAAAGTTAGAAAGATGAAAGAAGAACTAAATGGGCTGATTAAGGACATTCAAGCCAACCAAGCCTCAAATGGTGTGAATTCAAGCTTGAAAGAGATTCCCAACCTTATTAATATTATTAGAGTACTTAAAGAGTTAGGACTAAGTAATACTAGTCACTATAAATAAGGAGTTTATTTTCTGTGTAAGAATTTGTCCCAGATAGAAATTCCTCCTAAATAAGGAATTGTCTTAAGTAGGAATTGTCTTAAGTAGGAATTTATACCTCTTTAGGATTACTATCTTAGCTTATAAATAGGCACCCTTTATAAGATCTGAAAGATCAGACAATTTAGACCAGCCAACTTTGAGTGAAATAAAAAACAAGGGTTTTTCTCCCTCGATTCTTTTGAGAACTAAAGAACTAATCAATAGGTATTTCTTCTTACGGCATTCAAATTGACTTATCACTCCTAATTCCTTTCTTTCTTGGAGTGTAGCTCAATTCTTTTGGGAACTAAAAAACTTATCAAAAGGTACTTCTTCTTGTGGCGTTCCAATCGATATATCACTCCTAATTCCTTTCTTTTTTAGAGTGTGGCATCCATATCCTTCTTAAATACCGTAGGTTCATGTTCCTTCGAATGTTAGGTCTAGGGTTTGTGTTATTAAACTCTGATATAGCTTTCCTAGTTGTTCTTTAATTCCTTATGTATGTTAGGTCCTTAAGCCATATCTTTTTTTGGGGTTTTCTACATCAGTTGGTATCATAGTGTGGCTCTTACTCAGAAGTAATACTATGGCTTCCAAAGGTGCAGCTTAGGAGGGAGCTAATGATGTGTCCTTCATGATCAAAGCTATGAAACAACAATTTGAGCACATGATGTGTCCTTCATGTGTGGCCAAAAGAAATGTTCATTTAGGACATCTAGGGTTTTCCTAACTCCAAAATGACCTATTAAACCACCCTCGTGAGCTTCTTTTACAACCAACTCCCTCAAAGAACTCATTGGCATGCATAAACGATTTTCCCTAAATAAGAAACTCATATGCCTATAAAACTTCTCAAAGGCTAACTTCTCACATGCTCCATACTCATTAGCAAAGTCTGGATCATTCACATATAAATCTTTAATATGTTTAAATCCTAATAAGTTTGTAGTAAGGGTAGAAATAAGGGCATAACTGTGAGATAATGCATCAGCTATCACATTTTTTTTACCTTGTTTATATTTGATGATGTAGGGAAAGATCTTAATGAATTAAATCCACTTGTCATGTCTTTTGTTCAACTTTCCTTATCCCTTCAAGTGCTTCAACGATTCATGGTCAGTATGGATGACAAACTCCTTGGGCCAAAGGTAATGTTGCCATGTCTCCAAAGCCCGTACCAATGCATACATCTATTTATCATAAATAGGATAATTAAGACTTGCTCCACTTATTTTTCACTAAAGTAAGCAATTGGGCGCCTTTCTTACATGAAAATAGCTCCAATACCAATACCTGAAGCATCACACTCAATCTCTAAAGCTTTTGCAAAGTTAGGTAAAACAAGTAGGGGTGCATAACTTAATTTTTCTTTTATGCAATTAAAAGCCTTATCTTGGTCACTACCCCACCTAAAACTCGTGTTCTTTTTTATAAGCTCAGTGAAATGCATAGCAATGGTGCTAAAGTCCCTAACAAAGTGTCTATAGAAACTAGCTAGACCATGAAAGCTACACACATCACTAATTGACTTAGGTGTAGGCCAATCATGAATTGCCTTAACTTTTTCCTTGTCAACCTCAACACCTCTAGAACTCACAATATAGCCAAGAAATGTGATCTGATTAGTGCAAAAGGAACATTTCTTTAAGTTAGCATACAATTTCTCATAATGTAAAACATGTACAATAGAACGTAAGTGATCAAGATGCTCTTTTAGGGTTTTACTATAGACCAAAATATCATCAAAATACACAACCACAAATTTACCAATGAATGGACGCAAAACATGAGTCATTAGTCTTATAAAAGTGCTTGGTGCATTAGTGAGACCCAATGGCATAACCAGCCATTCATACAACCCGTACTTAGTCTTGAAAGCTGTTTTCCACTCATCTTGCTCTCTCATCCTAATATGATGATATCCACTTTTCAAATCAATCTTAGAAAAGATACATGAACTGTGCAATTCATCCAACATGTCATCTAATCTAGGTATGGGGTGACGATACTTTATAGTGATTTTGTTGATTGCTTGACAATCAACACACATTCTCCAAGTCTCATCTTTCTTAGGTACAAGTAAAACAGGAATAGCACACAAACTCATGCTTTCCCTCACATATCCTTTGGATATAAGCTCCTTAAATTGCCTCTGAAGCTTCTTTGTCTCCTCAGGATTACTCTCATATGTTGGCTGGTTAGGGATGGATTCACCTAGAATGAAATCAATTTATTGCTTAATCCCTCTATTAGGTGGCAATCCACTTGGGACATCGTCAGGGAATACATCTTCAAATTCCTGCAGTAGAGCAACAGCAGCACTAGGCAAAGATGGGTCAAACTTGTTAGTGTTAAAATAAGCCTCTTTGTACAAAAGTACAATCATAGGTTGTTTGGCATAGAATGCTCTTTTGGCATCACTCTCTTTTGCATAGAAACTTTCTCCTTTCTTCTCTTTCTCTTGTGTCCACACATTTTCTCCTCTCTTTTCTCTTTTATCAATCTCTCTTTTCTATTCACTCTCATTTTTAATCCTTAATTGATCCTTATAATCTTGTTGAGGTGATAATGGTATAAAAGTGATGGGTTTTTCATTCAGTACAAAGGAATATCAATTCTTAAAGCCATCATGCATAACTCACTTGTCAAATTGTCATAGTCTTCCTAATTGAATATGGCCCACATGCATAAGTACAACATCACATAAAACTTCGTCATGGTACCTTCTGATAGAAAATGATATGTGTACTTGCTTATTTACCTTGACTTCACCATTCTCATTCAACCATTGAAGCTTATATGGCCTAGGATGCTTCATAATAGGTAAATCCAACTTCTCAACCAAAATTGTGCTAGCAACATTAGTCCAACTCCCACCATCAATAATCATACTACATACCTTATTTTTTATGAGACACCTCATCTGAAAGATGCTATCTTGTTGCACCTCATTTTCTTCTTTTACTTGCACATTCAATGCTCACCTCATAACAAGTGCTACTCTATTAACTAGATACTCTTCCCCATCACTTTCACCCTTTGATGATGGCATAAAATCATCGTCTAATTCACTTTCAGTCTCAACATCACCATTACTTCTTAAGATCATTGCACGTTTTTTTGGATATTGAGATGCAATGTGACCCCTACCCAAACACTTAAAACTTTTAACATTTTTATTTCTACTGGGTTGGGAGTCAGAATTACCTACCTCCTTGCTAGAACCCACATTCTTGTACTTAGATAGCTCGGCTTTGGACTTGTAATTGGCCATCTCATCCCTTTTACTCCAATTTGACTTCCAAGATAAGGTAGTACCAAAGTTCTGCGCAAACCATGTGGAACCCTTTTGTTTAAGTTGCCTTTCAACTTTCATTGTCATGTGCACCATGTCTTCTAATTCCATATAGTGTTTCAATTCAACCATGTTTGCTATGTCCTTATTTAGCCCTTGCAAAAATCGAGCCATGGTTGCTTCTCTGACTTCTTCTACATTCACCCTAATCATGGTAATCTCCATCTCCATGTGGTAGTCCTCCACACTTTTGGTGTCTTGAGTGAGCCCTTCCAGCCTTTGGTACAGCTCCTTTTAATAGTGATTAGGGACAAACCTCCTCCTCATGATAGCCTTCATCTCCTCTCATGTGTCAATAGGCCATTCATGATTCCTTCTCCTAGTCAAAATAAGTTGATCCCACTAAATAATAGTATAATCGGAAAATTCAATTGCAGCAAGCATTACCTTTTTCTCCTTAAAATAGTTGTGGTAGTCAAAAACCAATTCGACCTTCATCTCTCATTCTAGATATGCATCAGGATCATTCTTACCTTGGAATGGAGGAATTGTCATTTTAATACTGCTCAAATTATAGTCATAGCTGCCTTGCCTCCCAAATTCTCTTTGATCCCTTCTATTGTTAGTAGTTCTGAAGACAATAGTTTGATCATCAAATTCATCATCTTCTACATCATCTTTATGGTCATAGGCATGTCTCAACTACCTTTTTACTTTAGGAGCCTCATATCATCAAATATGGTATTCATATGCTCAAATTGTTGTTGCATAGTTATGATCATGAAAGATACATCACCAGCTCTCTCCTGAGCTGCACCTTTATCTTTGGACGTCATAGTATTACTTCTACACAAAATAATAAGATACCTTATAGAACACTCCCACACATATTTCACTCAAAAGAAGGTGTCACACTTCCTCGTGTTTACACTCTTTATGGCTTTTTCTTTATATGAATTTTCACTCTTACCTTTTACCACCCGGATTTCCCCTTTCAACTCTATAAAGAACTAAACAAAGTAAATCAA
>JAHOYR010005510.1:39061-73413 GCA_023213295.1 Bruguiera hainesii | reverse complement strand
GTCAACCATATTGCTTTTGAGGGGAGTGGGGAAACTTCTTATTAAACCCCATTACATTTTCTTTTTTCTAAGTAATATTTCGATAGAAAAAACTTATAAAACTATTTCAAATTGCATTGTGGCAAATGAGACAATTAAACAAGTTATAAAATTTAAATTCAACAGATTATTAACAATCAATTTATCGCTATAAGACTTTCAAATACTAAAAGTTGAGAAAATGCAATGTTTTGGTTATTAAATATATTGTAAATGTCATTGCATTTTGAATGGTGAGTAAAACACAATATTTGAAAATCTTAATTGAACAAAAACATAAGTAATGGACTCAATTGTATAAAATACACTTTTATGGTTAAATATTATAAATAACAATCCCAAGTTTCAATCTTGGGTCAACCATATTATTCTTGAGGGAAGTGGAGAAACTTCTTATTAAACTCCATTACATTTTCTTTTTCCTAAGTAATATGTTGATAAACAAAACTTATAAAAACTATTTCAAATTGCATTGTGGCAAAGGAGACAATGAAAAAAGTTACAAAATTTAAATTCAACAGATTATTAACAATGGATTTATCGCTATAGGACTTTCAAAAACAAAAAGTTGAGAAAATGCAATGTTTTGATTATTAAATTTATTGTAAATGTCATTGCATTTTGAATGGTGAGTAAAACATAATATTTGAAAATCTTAATTCAACAAAAACACAAGTGATGGACTCAATTGTATAAAATACATTTTTGTAGATAAATATTATAAATAACAATCCCAAGTTTCAATCCTGAGTCAACCATATTACTCTTGAGGGAAGTGGAGAAACTTCTTATTAAACTACATTACATTTTCTTTTTCCTATGTAATATGTCGATACACAAAACTTGTAAAAACTATTTCAAATTGCATTGTGGCAAAGGAAACGATGAAAAAAGTTACAAAATTTAACTTCAACAGATTATTAACAATCGATTTATCGCTATAGGACTTTCAAAAACTAAAAGTTGAGAAAATGCAATGTTTTGATTATTAAATTTATTGTAAATGTCATTGCATTTTGAATGGTGAGTAAACCATAATATTTGAAAATCTTAATTGAACAAAAATACAAGTAATGGACTCAATTGTAGAAAATACACTTTATTGGACAAATATTATAAATAGCAATCCCAAATTTCAATCTTAGGTCAACCATATTGCTTTTGAGGGGAGTGGGGAAACTTCTTATTAAACTCCATTATATTTTCTTTTTTTTAAGTAATATTTCAATAGAAAAAACTTATAAAAACTATTTCAAATTGCATTATGCCAAATGAGACAATTAAAAAAGCTACAAAATTTAAATTCAACAGATTATTAACAATCAATTTATCACTATAAGACTTTCAAATTGTAAAAGTTAAGAAAATGCAATTTTTTTATTATTAAATTTATTGTAAATATCATTGCATTTTGAATGGTGAGTAAAACATAATATTTGAAAATCTTAATTGAACAAAAACACAAGTGATGGACTTAATTGTATAAAATACACTTTTGTGGATAAATATTATATATAACAATCCCAGGTTTCAATCCTGGGTCAACCATATTACTTTTGAGGGAAGTGGAGAAACTTCTTATTAAACTTCATTACATTTTCTTTTTCCTAACTAATATGTCGATAAACAAAACTTATAAAAACTATTTCAAATTGCATTGTGGCAAAGGAGACAATGAAAAAAGTTACAAAATTTAAATTCAAGAGATTATTAACAATTGATTTATCGCTATAGGACTTTCAAAAACTAAAAGTTGAGAAAATGCAATGTTTTGATTATTAAATTTATTGTTAATGTCATTGCACTTTGAATTGTGAGTAAAACATAATATTTGAAAATCTTTATTGAACCAAAATACCAGTGATGGACTCAATTGTAGAAAATACACTTTATTGGACGAATATTATAAATAGCAATCCCAAGTTTCAATCTTAGGTCAACCATATTACTTTTGAGGGGAGTGGGGAAACTTCTTATTAAACTCCATTACATTTTCTTTTTTTTAAGTAATATTTCGATAGAAAAAACTTATAAAAACTATTTCAAATTGCATTATGCCAAAGGAGACAATTAAAAAAGCTACAAAATTTAAATTCAACCGATTATTAACAATCAATTTATCATTATAAGACTTTCAAATACTAAAAGTTAAGAAAATGCAATGTTTTGATTATTAAATTTATTGTGAATATCATTGCATTTTGAATGGTGAGTAAAACATAATATTTGAAAATCTTAATTGAACAAAAACACAAGTGATGGACTCAATTGTATAAAATACACTTTTGTGGATAAATATTATAAATAACAATCCCAAGTTTCAATCCTGGGTTAACCATATTACTCTTGAGGGGAGTGGAGAAACTTCTTATTAAACTCCATTACATTTTCCTTTTCTTAAGTAATATGTCGATAGACAAAACTTATAAAAACTATTTCAAATTGCATTGTGGCAAAGGAGACAATGAAAAAAGTTACAAAATTTAAATTTAAGAGATTATTAACAATCGATTTATCACTATAAGACTTTCAAATTCTAAAAGTTCAGAAAATGCAATGTTTTGATTATTAAATTTATTGTAAATGTCATTGCATTTTGAATGGTGAGTAAAACATAATATTTGAAAATCTTAATTGAACAAAAATACAAGTAATGGACTCAATTGTAGAAAATACACTTTAGTGGACAAATATTATAAATAGCAATCCCAAGTTTTAATCTTAGGTCAACCATATAGCTTTTAAGGGGAGTGGGGAAACTTCTTATTAAACTCCATTACATTTTGATGTTTTTAACTAATATGTCGATAGAAAAAACTTATAAAAACTATTTCAAATTGCATTGTGGCAAAGGAGACAATTAAAAAGGCTACAAAATTTAAATTCAACAGATTATTAACAATCAATTTATCGCTATAAGACTTTCAAATACTAAAAGTTGAGAAAATGCAATATTTTGATTATTAAATTTATTGTAAATGTCATTGCATTTTGAATGGTGAGTAAAATATAATATTTGAAAAAGTTAATTCAACAAAAGTACAAGTGATGGACTCAATTGTATAAAATACACTTTTGTGGAGAAATATTATAAATAACAATCCCAAGTTTCAATCCGAGGTCAACCATATTGCTCTTGAGGGGAGTGGAGAAACTTATTAAACTCCATTACATTTTCTTTTTCATAAGTAATATGTCGATAGAAAAAACTTATAAAAACTCTTTCAAATTGCATTGTGGCAAAGGAGACAATGAAAAAGGTTACAAAATTTAAATTCAACAGATTATTAACAATTGATTTATTGCTATAGGACTTTCAAATACTAAAAGTTGAGAAAATGCAATGTTTTGATTATTAAATTTATTGTAAATGTCATTGCATTTTGAATGGTGAGTAAAACATAATATTTGAAAATCTCAATTGAACAAGAACACAAATAATGAACTCAATTTTTATAGAATACAATTTTGTGGATAAATATTATAAATAGCAGTCCCAAACTTTAATCTTGGGTGAACCATATTGCTCTTGAGGAGAGTGGGGAAAGTTCTTATTAGACTCCATTACATTTGCTTTTTCTTAAGTAATATGTCGGTAGACAAAATTTATAAAAACTATTTCAAATTACATTGTGGCAAAGGAGACAATTAAAAAACTATAAAATTTAAATTCAATTGATTATTAATAATCAATTTATTGCTATAGGACTTTCAAATACTAAAAGTTGAGAAAATGCAATGTTTTGATTATTAAATTAATTGTAAATGTCATTGCATTTTGAATGGTGAGTAAAATATAATATTTGAAAAACTTAATTGAACAAAAATACAAGTAATGAACTCAATTGTTTAAAATACACTTTAGTGGACGAATATTATAAATTGCAATACCAAGTTTCAATGTTGGGTCAAGCATATTACTCCTAAGGGGAGTGGAGAAAATTCTTATTAGAGTCCTATTCATTACCTTTTTCTAAAGTAATATTTTTTTAGACTAAAATTATATAAATTATTTGAAATTGCAATGTCCCAAAGGAGACAATTAAAAAACTTACAAAATTAAAATTCAACAGATAATTAACAATGCATTTATTCTTGGACGACTTTAGAATTCTAAAAATTGAAAAAGTACAAAGTTTTGATTATTAAATTTATTTCTTATGCCATTGCATTTGAATGGTGAGAAAAACATAATATTTGAAAGTCTTAATTGAACAAAAATATAGGTAATGGACTCAATTGTATAAAATACACTTTTGTGCATGAATATTTTAAATAGTAATTGCAAGTTTCAATCTTTGGTCAACCACATTGCTTTTGAGGAGAGTGGAGAAACTTATTATTAGAGTCAATTTTATTTGCTTTTTCTTATGTAATACGTTTGTAGACAGAAATTATATAAATCATTTCAAATAGCATTGTGGCAAAGAAGACAATTAAAAAAATTATAAAATTTAAATTCAACTGATTATTAATAATGGATTTATCCCTATATGACTTTAAAAATCTAAAAGTTAAGAAAATGCATTATTTCAATTATTAAATTTATTGTTAATGCAATTTCATTTTGAATGATGAGTAAAATATAATATTTGAAAATCTTAATGGAACAAAAATACAAGTAAGGGACTTAATTGTATAAAATGCACATTTGTGAATGAATATTCTATGTAGTAATCACAAATTTCAATCTTGTGTGAACCTTATTACTCTTGAGGGAAGTGGGGAAACTTCTTATTAGAGTTCATTTTATTTGGTTTTTCTTAAGTAATATGTTTCTAGACAAAAAATTATACAAATTATTTTAAATTGCATTGTGGTAAAGAAGACAATTAAAAAAATTACAAAATTTAAAATGCAATTGATTATTAATAATGGATTTATCCTTATAGGACTTGAAAATTCTAAAAATTGAATAGATGCAATGTTTTGATCATTAAATTTATTGTTAATGTCATTGCATTTTGAATGGTGAGTAAAACATGATATTTGAAAATTTTAATTGAACAGAAAAACAAGTAATGGACTTAATTGTATAAAATACACCATTGTGAATGAATATTACAAGTAATTATCACAAGTTTCAATCTTGGGTCAACCTTATTGCTTTTGAGGGAGTGGGGAAACTTTTTATTAGAGTCGATTTTATTTGTTTTTTCTTAACTAATATGCTGATTGACAAACATTATATAAATTATTTCAAATTACATTGTGCCAAAGGAAACAATTAAAAGAACTACAAAATTTAAATTCAACTGATTATTAACAATGCATTTATCGCAATAGGACTTTAAAATACTAAAAGTTGAGAAATTACAATGTTTTGCTTATGAAATTTATTGTTAATGTCATTGCATTTTGAATGGTGAGTAAAACATAATATTTGAAAATCTCAATTGAACAAAAATACAAGTAATGGACTTAATTGTATAAAATACACTTTTATGGATGAATATTATAAATAGTAATTGTAAGATTTAATCTTGGGTCAACCATATTGCTCTTGAGAGCAGTGGGGAAACTTCTTATTAGCGTCCATTACATTTTCTTTTTCTTAAGTAATATGTTGGTAGATAAAACCTATAAAAATTATTTCAAATTGCTCTGTGGCAAAGGAGACAATTAAAAAAATTATAAATTATAAATTTAACAGATTATTAATAATGGATTTATCCCTTTAATACTGTATAATTCTAAAAGTTGAAACACCGTAATGTTTTCATTATTAAATTTATTGTTAATGCCCTTGCATTTTGAATTGTGAGTAAAACATAATATTTGAAAAATCTTAATTCAACAAAAATACATGTAATGGACACAATTGTATAAAATACACTTCTTTGGATGAATATTATAAATAGCAATCGCAAGTTTCAATCTTGAGTCAGCCATATTACTTTTGAAGGGAGTGGGGGAAATTCTTATTAGAGTCTTATACATTAGCTTTTCTAAAGTAATATTTTTTTAAACTAAAATTATATAAATCTTTTCAAATAGCAATGTCACAAAGGAAACAATTAAAAAAATTACAAAATTAAAATTCAATTGATAATTAATAATGCATTTATTCCTACAGGACCCTAAAATTCTAGAAATTGAAAAAGTGCAACGTTATGAATTTTAAATTTATTACTAATGTCATTGCATTTGAATGGTGCGAAAAAAATAATATTTAAAAGTCTTAATTTAACAAAAATACAAATAAGAGACTTAATGGTATAAAATACACTGTTGTAAATGAATATTATGTGTAGTAATCGCAACCTTCAATCTTAGGTTAACCATATTGCAATTGAGGGAAGTGCAACACTTTTTATTAGAGTCCATTTTTTTTTGCTTTTTCTTAAGTAATATGTTTGTAGCCAAAAATTTTATAAACTATTTCAAATTGCATTGTGGCAAAGAACACAATTAAAAAAATAACAAAATTTAAATTCAATTGATTATTAACAATGGATTTATCCCTATAGGACGTTAAAATTTTAAATGTTGAGAAAATGCAATGATTTGATTATTAAATTTATTCTTAATGTTATTGCATTTTGAATGGTGAGTAAAACATAATATTTGAAAGTCTTAATTTAACAAAAATACAAATAAGAGACTTAATTGTATAAAATACACTTTTGTGGATGAATATTATGTGTAGTAATCGCAACCTTCAATCTTGGGTTAACCATATTGCAATTGAGGGAAGTGCAGCACTTCTTATTAGAGTCCATTTTTTTTTTGCTTTTTCTTAAATAATATGTTTGTAGCCAAAACTTTTATAAATTATTTCAAATTGCATTGTGGCAAAGAACACAATTAAAAAAATAACAAAATTTAAATTCAATTGATTATTAACAATGAATTTATCCCTATAGGACTTTAAAATTTTAAATGTTGAGAAAATGCAATGTTTTAATTATTAAATTTATTCTTAATGTTATTGCATTTTGAATGGTGAGTAAAACATAATATTTGAAAATCTTAATTTAACAAAAATACAAGTAATGGATACAATTATATAAAATAAACTTTAGTGAACAAATATTATAAATAGCAATCCTAAATTTTAATCTTGGGTCAACCATATTGCTCTTGAAGGGAGTAGGGAAAATTCGTATTAGAGTCTCATACATTAGCTTCTTCTCAGGTAAAATTTTTTTAGACTAAAATTATATATATCATTTCAAATAGTAATGTCACAAAGGAGATAATAAAAAAATTATAAAATTAAAATTCAACTTATATTCTAAAAATTGAAAAAGTGCAATATTTTGACTTTTAAATTTATTACTAATACCATTGCATTTAAATGGTGAGAAAAACATAATATTTGAAAGTCTTAATTGTAGAAAAATACAAGTAATGGACTCATTTGTATAAAATATACTTGTGTGGATGAATATTATAAATAGTAATCTCAAGTTTCAATCTTAAGTCAACAATATTACTCTTGATGGTAGTGAGGAAACTTTTTATTAGAATTCATTTTCTTTGCTTTTTCTTATGTAATATGTTTGTAGACAAAATTATATAAATTATTTCAAATTGCATTATGGCAAAGAAGACAGTTAAAAAAATTACAAAATTTGTATTCAACTGATTATTAATAATGGATTTATGACTTTAAAATTCTAAAAGTTGAGAAAATGCAATGTTTTGATTATTAAATTTATTATCAATGTCATTGCATTTTGAATGGTGAGTAAAACATAATATTTGAAAATCTTAATTGAACAAAAATACGAGTAATGAACTCAATTGTATAAAATACACCTTTGTGGATAAATATTATAAGTAGTAATCACAAGTTTCAATCGTGGGTTAACCTTATTGCTCTTGAGGGGAGTGGGGAAACTTTTTATTAGAGTCCATTTTATTTGATTTTGCTTAAGTAATATATTGGTAGACAAAAATTATATAAATTATTTCAAATTCCATTGTGGCAAAGGAGATAATTAAAAAATTACAAAATTTAAATTCAACTCATTATTAAGAATGGATTTATCACAATAGGACTTTAAAATACTAAAAGTTAAAAAATGCAATGTTTTGATTATTAAATTTATTATTAATGTCTTTGCATTTTGAATGGTGGGTAAAACATAATATTTGAAAATCTTAATTGAACAAAAACACAAGTAATAGACACAATTATATAAAATACACTTTAGTGAATTAATATTATAAATTGCAATCCTAAGTTTCAATGTTGGGTGAAGCATATTGCTCTTGAGGGGAGTTGGAAAAATTCTTATTAGAGTCCCATACCTTAACTTTTTCTAATGTAAAATATTTTTAGACTAAAATTATATAAATCATTTCGAATAGCAAAGTCTCAAAGGAGATAATCAAAAAAATTACAAAATTAAAATTCAACTAATAATTAACAATGCATTTATTGCTACAAGACTTTATAATTCTAAATATTGAAAAAGTGTAATGTTTTGATTTTTAAATTTATTACTAATGTCATTGCATTTGAATGGTGAGAAAGACATACTATTTAAAAGTCTTAATTGAAGAAAAATATAAGTAATGAACGTAATTTTATAAAATACAATTTTGTGGATGAATATTATAAATAGTAATCACAAGATTCAATCTTGGGTCAACCATATTGCTCTAGAGGGGAGTGGGCAAGCTTCTTATTAGAGTTCATTTTTTTTGCTTTTTCTTATGTAATACATTTGTAGACAAAAATTATATAAATTATTTCAAATTACAATGTGGTAAAAAAGAAAATTAAAAAAATTACAAAATTTAAATTTAACTGATTATTAACAATGGATTTATTCTTAGAGGACTTTAAAATTCTAGAAGTTGAGAAAATGTAATGTTTTGATTATTAAATTTATTGTTAATGTCATTGCATTTTGAATGGTAACTAAAACATAATATTTGAAAATATTAATTAAACAAAAATACAAGTAATGGACTCAATTGTATAAAATATACTTTTGTGGATGAATATTATAAATAGTAATCGCAAGATTCAATCTTGGGTTAACCATATTGCTCTTGAGGGCAGTGGGGAAACTTCTTATTAGCATCCATGACATTTGCTTTTTTTTAAGTAATATATTGGTAGATAAAACCTATAAAAATTATTTCAAATTGCTTGTGGCCAAGGAGACAATTAAAAAAATTATAAATTATAAATTTAACTGATTATTAATAATGGATTTATCCCTTTAATATTGTAAAATTTTAAAAGTTGAAACAACATAATGTTTTCATTATTAAATTTATTGTTAATGCCCTTACATGTAGTAAAACATAATATTTGAAAAACTTAATTCAACAAAAATACATGTAATGGACATAATTGTATAAAATACACTTTTGTAGATAAATATTATAAATAGTAATCGCAAACTTTAATCTGTGGTCAACTATAAGTGGGTAAAATTCTTATTAGAGTCCCATGCATTAGCCTTTTTTAAAGTAATATTTTTTTAAATTAAAATTATATAAATCATTTCAAATAGTAATGTCACAAAGGAGACAATTAAAAAAATTACAAAATTAAAATTCAACTGATAATTAACAATGCATTTATTCCTACAGGACTTTAAAATTTCAAAAATTGAAAAAGTGTAATATTTTGATTTTTAAATTTATTGCTAATGGCATTGCATTTGAATGGTGAGAACAACATAATATTTGAAAGTCTTAATTGAGCAAAAATACAAATAATAGACTCAATTGTCTAAAATACACTTTAGTGGACAAAATTATAAATAACAATCACAAGTTTTAATGTTGGGTGAAATATATTGCTCTTGAGAGGAGTAAGGAAAATTCTTATTAGAGTCCTATACATTAGCTTTTTCTAAGGTAAAATTTTTTTAGACTAAAATTAAATAAATCATTTCAAATAGCAATGTCACAAAGGAGACAACCAAAAAAATTACAAAATTAAAATTTAATTGATAATTAACAATGCATTTATTCCCAAAGGACTTTAAAATTCTAAAAATTGAAAAAGTGCAATGTGTTGATTTTTAAATTTATTGCTAATGTCATTGCATTTGAATGGTGAGAAAGACATAATATTTGAAAGTCTTAATTGAAGAAAAATACAAGTAATGGACTTAATTGAACTGATAATTAACAAAACATTTATTCAAATAGGACTTTAGAATTCTAAAAATTGAAAAAGTACAATGTTTTGATCTTTAAATTTATTGCTAATGTCATTGCATTTGAATGGTGAGGAAAATATAATATTTGAAACCCTTAATTGAACAAAAATACAAGTAATGGTCTTAATTGTATAAAATAAACTTTTGTGGATGAATATTATAAGTAGTAATCACAAGCTTTAATCTTAGGTTAACCATATTGCTTTGGAGGGGAGTGAGGAAACTTTTTCTTAGAGTCCATTGCATTTGCTTTTTATTAAGTAATATGTTGGTAGTCAAAAATTATAAAAATTATCTCAAATTGCTTTGTGGCAAGGTAGACAATTAAAAAAATTACAAAATTTAAATTCACTAGATTATTAACAATCGATTTATCCCTTTAAGACTTTAAAATTCTAAAAGTTGAAAAATAAAATATTTTGATTATTAAATTTATTGTTAATTCCCTTGCATTTTGAATGGTGAGTAAAAGATAATATTTGAAAATGTTAATTTATCAAAAATATAAGTAATAGACTCAATTGTATAAAATACACTTTAGTGGACGAATATTATAAATAGCAATCCCAAGCTTCAATGTGGGTCAAGCATATTGCTCTTGAGGGGAGTGGGGAAAATTTTTATTAGAGTCCTATACATTATCTTTTCTAAAAGTAATATTTTTTTATACTTAAATTATATAAATCATTTGAAATTGCAATGTCACAGAGATGACAATTAAAAAAATTACAAAATTAAAATTCAACTGATAATTAACAAAGAATTTATTCCTACAGAACTTTAGAATTCTAAAAATTGAAAAAGTATAGTGTTTTGATTTTTAAATTTATTACTAATGTCATTGCACTTGAGTGGTGAGTCAAACACAATATTTGAAAATCCTAATTGAACAAAAATACAGGTAATGGACTCAATTGTATAAAATACACTTTTGTGGACGAATATTATAAATACCAATCCCATGATTCAATGTTGGGTCAAGCATATTGCTTTTGAGGGGAGTGGGGAAAATTTTTATTAGAGTCCTATACATTATCTTTTTCTAAAGTAATATTTTTTTAGAACTCAAATTATGTAAATCATTTGAAATTCAATGTCACAAAGGAGACAATTAAAAAAATTACAAAATTAAAATTCAACTAATACTTAATAAATCATTTATCCCTACAGGACTTTAAAATTCTAAAAATAAAAAGAATATAATGTTTTGATTTTTAAATTTATTGTTAATGTCATTGCATTTGAATGGTAAAGAAAACAAAATATTTGAAACCCTTAATTGAACAAAAATACAAGTAATGGTCTTAATTATATAAAATAAACTTTTGTGGATGAATATTATAAGTAGTAATCACAAGCTTCAACCTCGGGTCAACCTTATTGCTTTGGAGGGGAGTGAGGAAACTTTTTCTTAGAGTCCATTGCATTTGCTTTTTCTTAAGAAATATGTTGGTAGTCAAAAATTACAAAAATTATCTCAAATTGCTTTATGGTAAAGTAGACAATTAAAAAAATTACAAAATTTAAATTCACTTGATTATTAACAATGGATTTATCCCTTTAAAACAATAAAATTCTAAAAAATGAAAAAACATAATGTTTTGATGATTAAATTTATTGTTAATACCCTTGCATTTTGAATGGTGAATCAAACATAATATTTGAAAATCCTAATTGAACAAAAATACAAATAACAGACTCAATTATATAAAATACACTTTTGTGGATGAATATTGTTGTTCCCACAGTCTTGTATGGGTTGTAATTGTTGTCAACTAGGGTTAAGTGTGCAAGAAAGTAAAGCCACATGGAAGGGCAAGAAAGTAAAGCCACATTGAAGGGCAAGAAAGTAAAGTCATATGGAAGGGCAAGAAAGTAAAGCCACATTGAAGGGCAAGAAAGTAAATCTGCTGTGTAAGGGCAAGAACGTAAATCTGCCATGTAAGCCCTATTAGGGTTTCATGGAAGAGAGTATATAAAGGCCTTGGAAGACAAAACTAGGGTAGAGGGCCAACACAATTGAACAAACAGCAACCCTACAGCAACCGGCCAAAAGGAAGAGAGAGCAGAACGGCAAGAGATCAGAAACAACACTACCAGGAGAGCAAACCAGAAATGTCACCACCGGGAGAGAAAACCAGAATGCGCGACCTCCTGCAAGCAAACCAGAAACGCCTCCTGCAAGCAAACCAGAAACACATCTTGCAAGCAAACCAGAAACGCACAACCAGCAAGAGGAGAAATAAGAAACAGACCACCCGGAGGAGAAGACAGCAGACCTAGTATTCATGAGACCACCCGGAAGAGAAGACAGCAGACTAGAAGCGTGAGGTAGGGCGAGAGACGTGAACCAGAAAAACCAGTAGCGTGAGGCAGGCCAAGAGACGTGAAACGGCAGACCAGAAGCCTGAGACCAGAACGTGCAACAGCGTGACTGATCAGAATCGTGGGGCAGGCCATGAGACGTGAAACGGCAGACTAGAAGCTTGAGTGCAAGCTGTGAAACCGTGAGATGGTGAAAGCAGGAGCTGTGTGAGACAACCTAGAGAAGGAATTTGGCGAAGCATCGGAAAGAACTCAACGTATTTCTAGATTTCTTCAAGAGAGGTTAGAGAGCGTTGCGGTGAACTTCTAAGCGGCAGTGGAGCAGCCTTTCAATTCAACAGAGGCAAGACGAGCTAGACGAAGGGTAGACACAGTAAGTGACACTCTTTGTATTATACTTGCTTAGTAATTGCAATAGTGAAAGGAGCAGAAAATTAAGACATCCATTGTAACTGGAATTCTCAAGTATAGTGGATAGTCTCGGTAAGGGAGAGTCCCTACCACCGTGGATGTACGTCACGTTGATGGAACCACGTAAATCTCGTGTGTCCTTAATTTGCTTTACGTTTTGTGTTTTGAATTGAGTTGTGAACGCAGCTAAAGTATCAGCCAACCCATAACCTAACGAAGACCTAAACAAGAACATCCGAATTGTCTATTAGGCAAGGTGTTTGAAAGGTGACTTTGGGGACTATGGTGATTAGTAGGTAGCAATAGATCTACCTTAATCGAATCTAAGAAAGAGTTCACTTTTAAGAAGAGATTGAAGTTGTTCACTTTCCTGCGAATTGCGAATTGTGGTGATACTGATTCACCCCCCTCTCAGTATCACAAACTAGTAGATCTTAGGGTGAAGTTGGGAACTTCAAATATTATAAATACCAATCTCATGCTTCAAAGTTGGGTCAAGCATATTGCTTTTGAGGGGAGTGGGGAAAATTTTTATTAGAGTCCCATACATTATCTTTTTCTAAAGTAATATTTTTTAGACTCAAATTATGCAAATCATTTGAAATTGAAATGTCATAAAGGAAACAATTAAAAAAATTACAAAATTAAAATTCAACTGATAATTAATAAAGCATTTTTCCCTACAGGACTTTAGAATTCTAAAAATCGAAAAAATACAATGTTTTGATTTTTAAATTTATTGCTAATGTCATTGCATTTGAATGGCGAAGAAAACATAATATTTGAAACTCTTAATTGAACAAAAATACAAGTAATGGTCTTAATTGTATAAAATAAACTTTTGTGGATGAATATTATAAGTAGTAATCACAACCTTTAACCTCGGGTCAACCTTATTGCTTTGGAGGGGAGTGAGGAAACTTTTTGTTAGAGTCTATGGTATTTTCTTTTTCTTAAGTAATATGTTGGTAGTCAAAATTTATAAAAATTATCTCAAATTGCTTTGTGGCAAAGTAGACAATTAAAAAAATTACAAAATTTAAATTCACTTGATTTTTAACAATGGATTTATCCCTTTCAAACAATAAAATTCTAAAAGTTGAAAAAACGTAATGTTTTGATGATTCAATTTATTATTAATGCCCTTGCATTTTGAATGGTGAGTCAAACATAATATTTGAAAATCCTAATTAAACAAAAATACAAGTAACAGACTCAATTGTATAAAATACATTTTTGTGGATGAATATTATAAATAGCAATCCCATTACAAAATTTAAATTCAACTGATTATTAACAATGGATTTATCCTTAGAGGACTTTAAAATTCTAAAAGTTGAAAAAACGCAATGTTTTGATTATTAAATTTATTGTTAATGCCCTTGCATTTTGAATGATGAGTAAAACATAGTATTTGAAAATCTTAATTGAACAAAAATACAAGTAATGGACTCAATTATATAAAATAAAATTTTGTGGATGAATATTATAAATTGTAATCGCAAGCTTCAATAATGAGTCAACCATATTGCTGTTGAGGGGAGTAGGGAAACTTCTGTTTAGAATCCATTGTATTTGTTTTTTCTTAAGTAATATGTTAGTGGACAAAAATTATATAAATTATTTAAAATTGCATTGTGGCAAAGGAGATAATTAAAAAAATTACAAAATTTAAATTCAACTGATTATTAACAATAGATTTATCCCTATAGAACTATAAAATTCTAAAAGTTGAGAAAATGCAATGTTTTGATTATTAAAGTTATTGTGAAAGCCATTGCATTTTGAATGGTGAGTAAAATATAATATTTGAAAATCTGAATTGAACAAAAATAAAAGTAATGGACTTAATTGTATACAATACACTTTTGTGGATGAATATTATAATAGTAATTGCAAGTTTCAATCTTAGGTCAACCATATTCCTCTTGAGGGGAGTGGGGAATCTTCTTATTCGAGTGCATTTTATTTGATTTTTCTTAAGTAATATGATTGTAGACAGAAATTATATATATTATTTCAAATTTCTTTATGGCAAAGGGGACAATTAAAAAAATTATAAAATTTAAATTCAACTGATTATTTATAATGGATTTATCGTTATAGGACTTTAAAATTCTAAAATTTGAGAAAATGCAATGTTTTGATTATTAAATTTATTGTTAATGCCATTGCATTTTAAATGGTGAGTAAAATATAATATTTGAAAATCTTAATCGAACAAAAATAATAGTAATGGACTTAATTGTATAAGATACACTTTTGTGAAAGAATATTATAATAGTAATTGCAAGCTTCAATCTTGAGTCAACCATATTGCTCTTGAAGGGAGTGAGGAAACTTTTTATTATTTAAAATTATATAAATTATTTAAAATTGCATTATGACAAAGGAGATAATTAAAAAAATTACAATATTTAAATTCAACTAATTATTAATAATGGATTTATGCCTATAAAACTATAAAATTCTAAAAGTTGAGAAAATGCAATGTTTTGATTATTAAAGTTATTGTGAAAGCCATTGCATTTTGAATGGTGAGTAAAACATAATATTTGAAAATTTTAATTGAACAAAAATATGATTAATGGACTCAATTGTATAAAATACACTTTTATGGATGAATATTAGAAATAGTAATCATAAACTTCAATCTTGGGTCACCCATATTCCTTTTGAGGGGAGTGGGGAATTTTCTTATTTGAGTACATTTTATTTGCTTTTTCTTGAGTATTATGTTTGTAGACAAAAATTATATATATTATTTCAAATTGCATTGTGGCAAAGGAGACAATTAAAAAAATTATAAAATATAAATTCAACTGATTATTAACAATGGATTTATCCCTATAACTGATTATTAACAATGGATTTATCTCTATAAGACTTTAAAATTCTAAAAGTTGAAAAAACCCAATGTTTTGATAATTAAATTTATTGTTAATGTCGTTGCATTTTGAATGGTGAGTTAAGCGTAATATTTGAAAATCTTAATTGAGCAAAAATACAAGTAATGGACTCAATTATGTAAAATACACTTTAGTAGATGAATATTATAAATAACAATCCCAACTTTCAATGTTGGGTCAAGCATATTGCTCTTGAGGGGAGTGGGGAAACTTCTTCTTAAAGTCCATTGCATTTTCTTTTCCTTAAGTAATATGTTGGTAGACAAAAATTAAAAATTAGAATATTTAAATAAAACTGATTATTAATAAAGGATTTATCTCTATAGGACTTTAAAATTCTAAAAGTTGAGAAAATGCAATGTTTTGATTATTAAATTTATTGTTAAAACCATTGCATTCTAAATGTTGAGTAAAACATAACATTTGAAAATCTTAATTGAACAAAAATACGATTAGTAGACTCAATTGTATAAAATACACTTTTGTGGATGAATATTAGAAATAGTAATCACAAGTTTCAATCTTGGGTCACCCATATTGCTCTTAAGGGGAATGGGGAATCTTCTTATTCGAGTGCATTTTACTTGCTTTTTTTTAAGTAATATGTTTGTAGACAAAAATTATATAAATTATATTAAATTGCATTGTGGCAAAGGAGACAATTAAAGACTCAATTGCATAAAATACATTTTTGTGGATAAATATTATAAATAGTAATCGCAAGTTTCAATCTTGGGTCAACCATATTGCTTTGGAGGGGAGGGGGAAACTTCTTCTTATAGTCCATTATATCTGCTTTTTCTTAAATAATATGTTGGTGGACAAAAATTATATAACTTATTTCAAATTACATTGTAGCAAAGGAGACAATTAAAAAAATTACAAAATTTATATTTAACTGATTATTAACAATGGATTTGTTCCTATAGCACTTTAAAATTCTAAAAGTTAAGAAAATGTAATATTTTAATTATTAAATTTATTATTAATGTCATTGCATTTTAAATGGTGAGTAAAATATAATATTTGAAAATCTTAATTAAAAAAAAAAAAGAAGTAGTGGACTTAATTGTATAAAATACAAATTTGTGGATGAATATTATAAATAGTAATCGCAAGCCTCAATCTTGGGTCAACCATATTGCTCTTAAGGGGGTATGGGGAAACTTTTTATTAGAGTCCATTGCTTTTTCTTTTCCATAAGTAATATGTTGGTCGACAAAAATTATAAAAATTATTTGAAATTGCTTTGTGGAAAATAAGACAATTAAAAAAATTATAAAATATAAATTCAACTGATTATTAACAATGGATTTATGCCATTAAAACTTTAAAATTCTAAAAGTTGAAAAAACGTAATGTTTTGATTATTAAATTTATTGTTAATGCCCTTGCATTTTGAATGGTGAGTAAAACATAATATTTAAATATGTTAATTGAACAAAAATACAAGTAATGAACTCAATTGTATAAAATACACTTTAGTGTACGAATATTTTAACTAGCAATGTCAAGTTTTAATGTTGGGTCAAGTATAATGCTCTTGAGGGGAGTGGGGAAACTTCTTATTAGAGTCCATTACATTTGCTTTTTCTTAAGTAACATGTTGGTAGACAAAAATTATAAAAATTATTCAAATTACTTTGTGGCAAAGGAGACAATTAAAAAAATTGTAAGATATAAATTCAATTGATTATTAACAAAGGATTTATCCCTATACGACTTTAAAATTCTAAAAGTTGAAAAAAGACAATCATTTGATTATTAAATTTATTGTTAATGTCATTGCCTTTTGAATGGTCAATAAAATATAATATTTGAAAATCTTAATTTTACAAAACTACAAGTAGTGGACTCAATTGTATAAAATACACTTTTGTGGATGAATATTATAAATAGTAATTGCAAGCTTCAACCTTGGGTCACCGATATTACTCTTAAGGGGAGCTGGGAAACTTCTAATTAGAGTCCATTGTACATGCTTCTTCTTAGGTAATATGTTAGTAAACGAAAATTATATAAATTATTTCAAATTGTTGTGTGGCAATGGAGACAATTAAAAAAATTACAAAATTTAAATTCAACTAATTATTAACAATGAATTTATCCTTATAAGAATTTAAAATTCTAAAAGTTGAGAAAAGGCAATATTTTGATAATTAAATTTATTGTTAAAGTCATTGCCTTTTGAATGGTCAATAAAATATAATATTTGAAAATTTTAATTTTACAAAACTACAAGTAGTGGACTCAATTGTATAAAATACACTTTTGTGGATGAATATTATAAATAGTAATCGCAAGCTTCAACCTTAGGTCACCGATATTGCTCTTAAGGGGAGCTGGGAAACTTCTAATTAGAGTCCATTATACATGCTTCTTCTTAGGTAATATGTTAGTAAACAAAAATTATATAAATTATCTCAAATTGCTGTGTGGCAATGGAGGCAATTAAAAAAATTACAAAATTTAAATTCAACTAATTATTAACAATGGATTTATCCTTATAAGAATTTAAAATTCTAAAAGTTGAGAAAAGGCAATGTTTTGATAATTAAATTTATTGTTAAAGTCATTGCCTTTTGAATGGTCAATAAAATATAATATTTGAAAATCTTAATTTTACAAAACTACAAGTAGTGGACTTAATTGTATAAAATACACTTTTGTGGATGAATATTATAAATAGTAATTGCAATCTTCAACCTTGGGTCACCGATATTGCTCTTGAGGGGAGTGGCGAAACTTCTTTTTAGAATCCATTGTATCGGCTTTTTCTTAAGTAATAGGTTGGTCGACAAATTATATAAATTATTTCAAATTGCATTGTGACAAAAAAGACAATTAAAAAAATTACAAAATTTAAATTCAACTGATTATTCATAATGGATTTATCCTTATAGGGCTTTAAAATTTTAAAAGTTGAGAAAATGCAATATTTTGATTATTAAATTTATTGTTAATGTCATTGCATTTTGAATAGAGAGTAAAACATAATATTTGAAAATCTTAATTGAACAATAAAATAAATAATGGACTCAATTGCATAAAATACAATTTTGTGGAGGAATATTATAAATAGTAATCACAAATTTCAATCTTGGGTCAACCATATTGCTCTTAAGGGGAGTGAGAAACTTCTTATTGAGTCCATTGTATTTGCTTTTTCTTAAGTAAAATGTTGGTAGACAAAAAATTATATAATTTATTTCAAATTACATTGTGGCGATGGAGACAATTAAAAAATTTACAAAATTTACATTCAACCGATTATTAATAATGGATTTATCCTTATTGGACTTTAAAATTTTAAAAATTGAGAAAATGCAATGTTTTGATAATTAAATTTACTGTTAAAGTCATTGCCTTTTGAATGGTCAATAAAACATAATATTTGAAAATCTTAATTGAACAAAAATACAAGTAATGGACTTAATTGTATAAAATACACTTTTGTAGATAAATATTATAAATAGTAATCACAAACTTCAATCTTGGGTCACTCATATTGCTCTTAAGGGGACTAAAGAAACTTCTTATTAGAGTTTATTATATTTACTTTTTCTTAAGTAATATGTTGGTAGATAAAAATTATATAAATTATTTCAAATTGCTTTACGGCAATGGAGACAATTAAAAAAATTACAAAATTTTAATTCAACTGATTATTAACAATGGATTTATCCTTCTAGGACTTTAAAAATCTAAAAGTTGAGAAAAGGCAATGTTTTGATAATTAAATTTATTGTTAAAGTCATTGCCTTTTAAATAGTCAGTAAAATATAATATTTGAAAATCTTAATTGAATAGAAATACAAGTAATGGACTCAATTGTATAAAATACACTTTTGTGGATAAATATTATAAATAGTGATCGCAAGCTTCATCCTTGGGTCACCTATATTGCTCTTGAGGGGAGTAGGGAAACTTTTTTTTAGAGTTCATTGTATTGTCTTTTTCTTATGTAATAGGTTGGTAGACAAAAATTATATCAATTATTTCAATTTGCATTGTGGCAAAAGAGACAATTAAAAAAATTAAAAAATTTAAATTCAGCTGTTTATTCACAATAGATTTATCCTTACAAGACAAATTCTAAAAGTTGAGTAAATATAATGTTTTGATTTTTAAATTTATTGTTAATGTCACTGCATTTTGATTGGTGAGTAAAATATAATATTTGAAAATCTTAATTGAACAAAAAAAGAACTAATGGACTCAATTGCATAAAATAAAATTTTGTGGATGAATATTATAAACAATAATCGCAAGCTTCAATCATAAGTCAACTATATTACTCTTGAGGGGAGTTGGGAAACTTCTTTTTAGAGTCTATTGTTTTTCCTTTTTCTTAAGTTTTATATTGGTAGACAAAAATTATATAAATTATTTCAAATTACTTTGCGGCAATGGAGACAATTAAAAAACTTACAAAATTTTAATTCAACTAACTATTAACAATAAATTTATCCTTATTAGACTTTAAAATTTTAAAAGTTGAGAAAATGCAATGTTTTGGTAATTAAATTTACTGTTAAAGCCATTGCCTCTTGAATGGTTAGTAAAATATAATATTTGAAAATCTTAATTGAACAAAAATACAAGTAATGGACTCAATTATATAAAATACACTTTTGTGGATGAATATTATAAATAGTAATCGCAAACTTCAACCTTGGGTCACCGATATTGCTCTTGAGGGGAGTGGGGAAACTTCTTTTTAAAGTCCATTTTGAATAGTGAGTAAAACATAATATTTGAAAATTTTAATTGAACAAAAAAAAAAAAAGAAGTAATGGACTCAATTGTGTAAAATAAAATTTTGTGGATGAGTATTATAAATAGTAATCGCAAGTTTCAATCTTGGGTCAACCATATTGCTCTTAAGAGAAGTGGGAAACTTTTTATTAGAGTCCATAGTATATGCTTTTTCTTAAATAATATGTTGGTAGACAAAAATTATATAAATTATTTCAAATTTCTTTGAAGTAATAGAGACACTTAAAAAAAATAATAAATTTAAATTCAACTGATTATTAATAACGGATTTATCCTTATAGGAATTTAAAATTCCTAAAGTTGAGAAAAGGTCATGTTTTAATAACTAATTTTATTGTTAAAGCCATTGCCTTTTGAATGATTAGTAAAATATAATATTTGAAAATCTTAATTTTACAAAACAACAAGTAATGGACTCAATTGTATAAAATACACTTTTGTGGATGAATATTAGAAATAGTAATCACAAGCTTTAACCTTGGGTCACTGATATTACTCTTAAGGGGAGTGGGGAAACTTCTTTTTAGAGTTCATTGTATTGGCTTTTTCTTAAGTAATAGGTTGGTAGACAAAAATTATATAAATTATTTCAAATTGCTTTACGGCAATGGAGACAATTAAAAAAATTATAAAATTTTAATTCAACTGATTATTAACAATGGATTTATCCTTATAAGACTTTAAAATTCTAAAAGTTGAGAAAAGGCAATCTTTTGATAATTAAATTTATTGCCTTTTGAATAGTCAGTAAAATATAATATTTGAAAATCTTAATTGAATAGAAATACAAGTAATGGACTCAACTGTATAAAATACACTTTTGTAGATGAATATTGTAATAGTAATCACAAGTTTTAACTTGGGTTACTGATATTGCTTTTGAGAGGAGTGGGGAAACTTCATTTTAGAGTCCATTGTATTGGCTTTTTCTTAAGTAATAGGTTGGTAGATAAAAATTATATAAATTATTTCAAATTGCATTGTAGCAAAGTAGACAATTAAAAAAATTACAAAATTTAAATTCAACCGATTATTCACAATGGAATGATCCTTATAAGGCTTTAAAATTCTAAAAGTTGAGAAAACGCAATGTTATGATTGTTAAATTTATTGTTAATGTCATTGCATTTTAAATGGTGAGTAAAACATAATATTTGAAAATCTTAATTGAACAAAAAAAGAAGTAATGGACTCAATTGCATAAAATAAAATTTTATGGAGGAATATTATAAATAGTAATCGCAAGTTTTAATTTTGGGTCAACCATATTGCTCTTAAAGGGAGTAGGAAACTTCTTGTTAAAATCCATTGTATTTGCTTTTTCTTAAGTAAAGTGTTGGTAGACAAAAAATTATATAAATTATTTCAAATTACATTGTGGTGATGGAAACAATTAAAAAAATTACAAAATTTAAATTCAACTGATTATTAACAATGAATTTATCCTTATTTGACTTTAAAATTTTAAAAGTTAAGAAAATGCAATGTTTTGATAATTAAATTTACTATTAAAGCCATTGCCTTTTGAATGGTCAGTAAAATATAATATTTGAAAATATTAATTGAACAAAAATACAAGTAATGGACTTAATTGTATAAAATACACTTTTGTAAATAAATATTATAAATAGTAATCACAAATTTCAATCTTGGGTCACCCATATTACTCTTAAAGGGACTACGAAAATGTCTTGTTAGAGTCTATTGTATTTACTTTTTCTTAAATAATATGTTGCTAGACAAAATTATATAAACTATTTCAAATTGCATTGTGGCAAAGGAGACAATTAAAAAAATTAGAAAATTTAAATTCAGCTGATTATCCACAATGGATTTATCCTTATAGTATTTTAAAATTCTAAAAGTTAACTAGATGCAATGTTTTGAGTTTTAAATTTATTGTTAATGTCATTGCATTTGAATAGTGAGTAAAATATAATATTTGAATATTTTAATTGAACAAAAAAAGAATTAATGGACTCAATTACATAAAATAAAATTTTGTGGACAAATACTATAAATAGTAATTGCAAGCTTCAATCATTGGTCAACCATATTGCTCTTGAGGGGAGTTGGGAAACTTCTTTTTAGAGTCCATTGTTTCTACTTTTTCTTCAGTTTTATGTTGGTAGACAAAAATTATATAAATTATTTCAAATTGAATTGTGGCAAAAGACACAATTAAAAAAATTACACAATTTAAATTCAATTGATTATTCATAATGGATTGATCCTTATAGGACTTTAAAATTCTAAAAGTTGACAAAATGTAATGTTTTGATTATTAAATTTATCGTCAATGTCATTGCATTTTGAATGGTGAGTAAAATATAATTTTTGAAAATCTTAATTGAACAAAAAAAGAAGTAAATGACTCAATTGCATAAAATAAAATTTTGTGGATGAATATTATAAATAGTAATCGCAACCTTCAATATTGGGTCAACCATATTGCTCTTAAGGGGAGTGGGAAACTTCTTATTAGAGTCCATTGTATATGCTTTTTCTTAAGTAATATGTTGGTAGACAAAAATTATATAAATTATTTCAAATTATTTTGTGGCAATAGAGACAATTAAAAAAATTACAAAATTTAAATTCAATTGATTATTAACAATGGATTTATCCTTATAGAACTCTAAAATTCTAAGAGTTGAGAAAAGGCAATGTTTTGATAATTAAATTTATTATTAAAGTCATTGCCTTTTGAATGGTCAGTAACATATAATATTTAAAAATCTTAATTGAACAAAAATACAAGTAATTGACTTAATTATATAAAATACACTTTTATGGATGAATATTATAAATAGTAATTGTAAACTTCAATTTTGAGTCACCCATATTGCTCTTAAGGGGATTGGAGAATCTTCTTATTAGAGTCTATTATATTTGCTTATTTTTTAAGTAAAATGTTGGGAGACAAAAAATTATATAATTTATTTCAAATTACATTGTAGCGATGGAGACAATTAAAAAAATTACAAAATTTAAATTCAACCGATTATTAATAATGGATTTATCCTTATTGGACTTTAAAATTTTAAAAGTTGAGAAAATGTAATGTTTTGATAATTAAATTTACTGTTAAAGTCATTGCCTTTTGAATGGTCAGTAAAACATAATATTTGAAAATTTTAATTGAACAAAAATACAAGTAACGGACTCAATTGTATAAAATACACTTTTGTGGATGAATATTATAAATAGTAATCGCAAACTTCAATCTTGGGTCACCCATATTGCTCTTAAGGGGACTAAGGAAATTTCTTATTAGAGTCTATTGTATTTTCTTTTTCTTAAGTAATTTGTTGGTAGACAAAAATTATAGAAATTCTTTCAAATTGCATTGTGGCAAAAGAGACAATTAAAAAAATTACATAATTTAAATTCAACTACTTATTCACAATGGATTGATCCTTATAGGACTTTAAAATTCTAAAAGTTGAGATAATGTAATGTTTTGATTATTAAATTTTTGTTAATTTTATTGCATTTTGAACAGTGAGTAAAATATAATATTTGAAAATCTTTATTGAACAAAAAAAGAAGTAATGGACTCAATTGTATAAAATAAAATTTTGTGGATAAATATTATAAATAGTAATCGTAAGTTTCAATCATGGGTCAACCATATTGCTCTTAAGGGGAGTTGAATAACTTCTTTTTAGAGTCTATTGTTTTTGCTTTTTCTTAAATTTTATGTTGGTAGACAAAAATTATATAAATTATTTCAAATTGCATTGTGACAAAAGAGACAATTAAAAAAATTGAAAAATTTAAATTGAACTAATTATTCATAATGGATTGATCCTTATAGGATTTTAAAATTCTAAAATTTGACAAAATGCAATATTTTGATTATTAAATTTATTGTAAATGTCATTACATTTTGAATAATGAGTAAAATATAATATTTGAAAGCCTTAATTGAACAATAAAAAAAGTAATGGACTCAATTGTATAAAATAAAATTTTGTGGATGAATATTATAAACAGTAATCACAGGCTTAAATTTTAGGTCAACCATATTACTCTTAAGGGGAGTGAGGAGACTTCTACTTAGAGTACATTGCATTTGCTTTTTCTTAATTAATATGTTGGTGGAAAAAAATTATAAAAATTATCTCAAATTACTTTGGGGCAAAGGAGACAATTAAAAAATTATAAAATTTAAATTCAACTGATTAGTAATAAAGGATTTATCCTTATAGGACTTTAAAATTTTAAAAGTTGGGAAAACGCAATATTTTGATTATTAAATTTATTGTTAATGCCCTTGCATTTTGAATGGTGAGTAAAACATAATATTTGAATATGTTAATTGAACAAAAATTCAAGTAATGAACTCAATTTTATAAAATACACTTTAGTGGAGGAATATTTTAATTAGCAAAGTCAAGTTTCAATGTTGGGTTAAGCATATTATTCTTAAGAAGAGTGGGGAAACTTCTTATTAGAGTCCATTACATTTGCTTTTACTTAAGTAACATGTTGGTAGACAAAAATTATAACAATTATTTCAAATTGCTTTGTAGCAAAGGAGACAATTAAAAGAATTATAAAATTCAAATTCAACTGATCGTTAACAATCAATTTAACCCTATAGGACTTTAAAATTCTAAAAGTTGAGGAAATGTAATGTTTTGATTATTAAATTTATTGTTAAAGCCATTACATTTTGAATGGTGAGTAAAACATGATATTTGAAAATCTCAATTGAACAAAAATACAAGTAATAGACTCAATTGTATAAAATACACATTTGTGGATAAATATTATAAATAGTAATCGCAAGTTTCAATCTTGGGTCAACCATATTGCTTTAGAGGGGAGTGGGGAAAGTTATTCTTAGAGTCCATTGCATTTGCTTTTTTATAAGTAATATGTTGGTAGAGAAAAATTATCTCAAATTGCTTTGTGGCAAAGGTGACAATTAAAAAATTACAAAATTCAAATTTAGCTGATCATTAACAATGGATTTATCCCTATAGGACTTCAAAATTCTAAAAGTTGAGAAAATGAAATGTTTTGATTATTGAATTTATTGTTAATGCCATTTCATTTTGAATGGTGAGTAAAACATAATATTTGAAAATCTTAATTGAACAAAAATACAAGTAATGGACTCAATTGTATGAAATACACTTTAGAGGACGAATATTATAAATAGTAATCTCAACTTTCAATGTTAGGCCAAGCATATTGCTCTTAAGGGAGGTGGGGAAACTTCTTATTAGAGTCCAATACATTAGCTTTTTCTAAAGTAATGTTTTTTTAGACTGAAATTATGTAAATCATTTCAAATAACAATGTCACAAAGGAGACAATTAAAAAAAGTACAACACTAAAATTCAACTGATAATTAACAATGCGTTTATTCCTACAAGACTTTAGAATTCTAAAAATTAAAAAAGTGTAAGGTTTTTGATTTTGAAATTTATTTTTGATGTCATTGATTTTGAATGATAAGAAGAACATAATATTTAAAAGTCTTAATTAAACTAAAGTACAAGTAATGGATTCAATTGTATAAGATAAACTTTTGTGGATGAATATTATCAATAGTAATTGCAAGTTTCAATCTTGGGTCAACCATATTGCTTTGTGGCAAAGGAGACAATTAGAAAATTACAAAATTCAAATTCAGCTGATCATTAACAATGGATTTATCCCTATAAGACTTCAAAATTCTAAAAGTTGAGAAAATGTAATGTTTTGATTATTAAATTTATTGTTAATGTCATTGCATTTTGAATGGTAAGTAAAATATAATATTTGAAAATCTTAATTGAACAAAAATACAAGAAATGGACTCAATTGTATAAAATATACTTTTGTGGATGAATATTATAAATAGTAATCGCAAACTTCAATCTTAGGTCAATCATATTGCTTTGGAGGGGAGTGGGAAAACCTCTTCTTAGAGTCCATTACATTTGCTTTTCTTAAGTAATATGTTCGTTGACAAAAATTGTAAAAATGATCTCGAATTGCTTTATGCCCTAGTAAACAATTAAAAAAATTACAAAATTTAAATTTAATTGATTATTAGCAATAGATTTATCTTTTTAAAACTTTTAAATTCTAAAAGTTGAAAAAATACAATGTTTTGAATATTAAATTTATTATTAATGCCCTTGCATTTTGAATGGTGAGTAAAACATAATATTTGAATATATTAATTGAATAAAAATACAAGTAATGGACTCAATTGTATAAAATACAATTTAGTGGATGAATATTGTAAATAGCAATCCCAAGCTTCAATGTTGGGTCAAGCATATTGCTCTTGAGTGGAGTGGGGAAACGTCTTATTAGAGTCCATTGTATTTGCTTTTTCTTAAGTAATATAAGTAATATGTTGGTAGACAAAAATTATATAAATGATTTCAAATTGTATTGTGGCAAAGGAGACAATTAAAAAACTTACAAAATTTTAATTCAACTGATTATTAACAATGAATTTAACCCTATAGGATTTTAAAATTCTAAAAGTTGAGAAAATGCAATATTTTGATTATTAAATTAATTGTGAAAGCCATTGCATTTTGAATGGTGAGTACAACATGATATTTGAAAATCTTAATTAAACAAAAATACAAGAAATGGACTCAATTGTATAAAATACACTTTTGTGGATAAATGTTATAAATAGTAATCGCAAACTTCAATCTTAGATCAACCATATTGCTTTGGAGGGGAGTGGGGAAACCTCTTCTTAGAGTCCATTACATTTACTTTTCTTAAGTAATATGTTTGTTGACAAAAATTATAAAAATTATCTCAAATTGCTTTGTGGCCTAGTAAACAATTAAAAAAATTACAAAATTTAAATTCAACTGATTACTAGTAATGGATTTATCCCTTTAAAACTTTTAAATTCTAAAAGTTGAAAAAATGTAATGTTTTGAATATTAAATTTCTTGTTAATGCCCTTGCATTTTGAATGGTGAGTAAAATATAATATTTGAATATGTTAATTGAATAAAAATACAAGTAATGGACTCAATTATATAAAATACAATTTAGTGGATGAATATTGTAAATAGCAATCCCAAGCTTCAATGCTGGGTCAAGCATATTGCTCTTGAGTGGAGTGGGGAAATGTCTTATTAAAGTCCATTGTATTTGCTTTTTCTTAAGTGATACGTTGGTAGACAAAAATTATATAAATTATTTCAAATTAAATTGTGGCAAAGGAGACAATTAAAAAAATTATAAAAAATAAATTCAACTAATTATTAACAATGGATTTATTCCTTTAAAACTTTAAAATTCTAAAATTTGAAAAAACACAATGTTTTGATTGTTAAATTTATTATTAATACCCTTGCATTTTTAATGGTAAGTAAAACTTAATATTTGAAAATCTTAATTGAACAAAAATATAAGAAATGGACTCAATTGTATAAAATATACTTTTGTGGATAGAGTACATTACATTTGCTTTTCTTAAGTAATATGTTCGTCGACAAAAATTATAAAAATTATCTCGAATTACTTTGTGGCCTAATAGACAATTAAAAAAAATTACAAAATTTCAATTCAACTGATTATTAGCAATGAATTTATCCCTTTAAAACTTTTAAATTTTAAAAGTTGGAAAAAGACAACGTTTTGATTATTAAATTCATTGTTAATTTCCTTGTATTTTGAATGGTCAGTAAAACATAATATTTGAAAATCTTAATTCAACAAAAATATAAGTAATGGACTCAATTGTATAAAGTATACTTTTGTGGATGAATATTATAAATAGTAATCGCAAGTTTTAATCTTGGGTCAACCTTATTGCACTTGAGGGGAGTGGAGAAACTTTATATTAGAGTCGATTGTATTTATTTTTTCTTAAGTAATATATTTGTTGTTCCCACAACCTTCAACCTTGTTTGGGTTGTAATTATTGTCAACTAGGGTTAAGTGTGCAAGAAAGTAAAGTCACATGGAAGGGCAAAAAAGTAAATCTGCCGTGTAAGGGCAAGAACATAAATCTACCACGTAAACCCTATTAGGGTTTTATAGAAGAGAGTATATAAAGGCCTTGGAAGACAAAACTAGTTAAGGCCAACATAATTGAATAAACGGCAACCCTACAACAACAAGCTAAAAGGAAGAGAAAAGCAAACCAGAAATGCCTCCTGCAAGCAAACCAAAAACACACAACCAACAAGAGGAGAAATAAGAAACAGACCACCCAGAAGAGAAGACAGCAGACCTGGTATCCGTGAGACCACCCAGAAGAGAAGACAGCAGACCTGGTATCTATGAGACCACCCGGAAGAGAGGACAACAGACTTGGTATCTGTGAGACCACCCGAAAGAGAAGATAGTAGACCTGGTATCCATGAGACCACCCAGAAGAGAAGACAGCAGACCAGAAGCGTGAGGCAGGCCGAAAGACATGAACCAGAAAAACAAGTAGCGTGAGGTAGGCCAAGAGACGTGAAATGGTAGACCAGAAGCGTGGGTGTATGTCAGGAGACAGCGTGACAGACCAGAAGTGCGAGGACAGGCCGTGAAACAGTAAGACCGTGAAATAGGAGACAGGTGAGACTATGAGACGGTGAAAGCAGGAGTTGTGTGAGACAACTTAGAGAAGGAATTCGGCGAAGCATCGGAAAGAACTCAACGTATTTCCAGATTTCTTCAAGAGAGGTTAGAGAGTATTGCGATGAACTTCTAAGCGGCAGTGGAACAGCCTTTCAATTCAACAGAGGCAAGACAAGCTAGAAGAAGGGTAGACACAGTAAGTGACACTCTTTGTATTGTACTTACTTAGTAATTGCAATAGTGAAAGGAGCAAAAGATTAAGACATCCATTATAACTAGAATTCTCAAGTATAGTGGATAGTCTCGATAAGGGAGAGTCCCTACCACCGTGGATGTACGTCATATTGACGGAACCACGTAAATCTCGTGTGTCCTTAATTTGCTTTACGTTCTGTGTTTTGAATTGAGTTGTGAACGCAGCTAAAGTATCAACCAACCCATAACCTAACGAAGACCTAAACAAGAACATCTGAATTGCGAATTGTGGTGATACTGATTCACCCTCCTCTCAGTATCACAAACTAGTAGATCCTAGGGTGAAGTTGGGAACTTCAATATTGGTAGACAAAAATTATGTAAATTATTTCAAATTGCATTATGGTATAGGAGACAATTAAAAAAATTACAAAATTGAAATTCAATTGATTATTAACAATAGATTTATCCCCACAGGACTTTAAAATCTAAAAGTTGAGAAAATGCAATCTTTTGATTATTAACTTTATTGTTAATATCCTTGCATTTTGAATGGTGAGTAAAACATAATATTTGAAGATCTTAATTGAAGGAAAATACAAATAATGGACTCAATTGTATAATATATAATATTATGGTTGAATATTATAATTAGTAATTGCAAACTTCAATCTTAGATCAACGATATTGCTCTTGTAAGGAATGGAGAAACTTAATATTAGACTCCATTGTATTTGCTTTTTCCTAAGTAATATGTTGCTAGAAAAAAATTATATAAACTATTACAAATTACATTATGGCAAAGGAAACAATGAAGAAAATTACAAAAATTAAATTCAACTGATTATTTACAATGGATTTATTCCTGTAGGACTTTAAAATTCTAAAAGTTGAGAAAATGAAATGTTTTGATTATTAAATTTATTGTTAAAACCATTTCATTTTGAATGGTGAGTAAAACATGATATTTGAAAATCTTAATTGAACAAAAATACAAGAAATGGACTAAATTGTATAAAATACACTTTTGTGAATGAATATTATAAATGGTAATCACAAGTTTCAATCTTGGGTCAACCATATTTCTCTTGAAGGGAGTGGGCAAACTTCTTATTTCAATCCATTGTATTTGCTTTTTCTTATGTAGTATATTGGTAGACAAAAATTATATAAATTATTTCAAGTTCTGTTGTGGCAAAGGAGACAATTAAAAAAATTACAAAATTTAAATTCAACTGATTATTAACAATGAATTTATTCCTATGACACTTTAAAATTCTAAACGTTGAGAAAAGATAATGTTTTGATTATTAAATTTATTGTTAATGTTATTACATTTTGAATGGTGAGTAAAACATAATATTTGAAAATCTTAATTTAACAAAAATAAAAGTAATGGACTCAATTGTATAAAATACACTTTTGTTGATGAATATTATAAATAGTATTCGCAAGCTTAAATCTTGGGTCAACAATATTGGTTCGGAGGGGAGTGGGAAAACTTCTTCTTAAAGTCCATTACATTTGCTTTTTCTTAACTAATATATTAGTAGACAAAAATTATATGAATTATTTCAAATTGCATTGTGACAAAGGAGACAATTAAAAAAATTACAAAATTTAAATTCAACTGATTATTAACAATGAATTTAACCCTATAAGACTTTAAAATTCTAAATATGAGAAAATGTAATGTTTTAATTATTAAATTTATTGTTAAAGCCATTGCATTTTGAATGGTGAGTAAAACATGATATTTGAAAATCTCAATTAAGCAAAAATACAAGTAATAGACTCAATTGTATAAAATACACTTTTGTGGATGAATATTATAAATAGTAATCGCAAGCTTCAATCTTAGGTCAACCATACTACTTTAGAGGGGAGAGAGGAAACTTCTTCTTAGAGTCTATTGCATTTGCTTTTTCATAAGTAGTATGTTGGTAGACAAAAATTATCTCAAATTGCTTTGTGGCAAAGGTGATAATTAGAAAATTACAAAATTCAAATTCAACTAATCATTAACAATGGATTTATCCTTATAGGACTTCAAAATTCTAAAAGTTGAGAAAATGCAATGTTTTGATTATTGAATTTATTGTTAATTCCATTGCATTTTGAATGGTAAGTAAAATATAATATTTGAAAATCTTAATTGAACAAAAATATAAGTAATGGACTCAATTGTATGAAATACACTTTAGTGTACATATATTATAAATAGTAATGCCAACCTTCAATGTTGGGTCAAGCATATTGCTCTTAAGGGAGGTGGGGAAACTTCATATTAGAGTCCCATACATTAGCTTTTTCTAAAGTAATATTTTTTTAGACTAAAATTATGTAAATTATTTCAAATAGCAATGTCACAAAGGAGACAATTAAAAAAATTATAAAAAGTAAATTCAACTAATTATTAACAATGGATTTATCCCTTTAAAACTTTAAAATTATAAAAGTTGAAAAAACACAATATTTTGATTGTTAAATTTATTATTAATGCCCTTGCATTTTCAATGGTAAGTAAAACTTAATATTTGAAAATCTTAATTCAACAAAAATACAAATAATGGACTCAATTGTATAAAATACACTTAAGTAGACGAATATTATAAATAGCTATCCCAAGCTTCAATGTTGCGTCAAGCATATTGCTCTTGAGGGAAGTGGGGAAAGTTCCTATTAAAGTCCATTGTATTTACTTTTTCTTAAGTAGTATCTTGTTATGCAAAAATTATATAAATTATTTCAAATTACATTGTGGCAAAAGAGACAATTAAAAAAATTATAAAATTCAAATTCAACAAATTATTTACAATGGATTTATCCCCGTAAGACTTTAAAATTCTAAAAGTTGAAAAAATGCAATGTTTTGATTATTAAAACCATTGCATTTTGAATAGTGAGTAAAACATAATATTTGAAAATATTAATTGAACAAAAATACAAGTAATCGACTCAATTGTATAAAATACACTTTTGTAAATGAATATTATAAATAGTAATCGTAAGCTTCAAACTTGGGTCAACCATATTTTTTTAGAGGGGAGTGGGGAAACGTCTTCTTAGAGTCCATTGCATTTGCTTTTTCATAAATAATATGTTGGTAGACAAAAATTATCTCATATTGCTTTGTGGCAAAGAAGACAATTAAAAAATTATAAAATTCAAATTCAGCTAATCATTAACAATAGATTTATCCCTATATGACTTTAAAATTCTAAAAGTTGAGAAAATACAATGTTTTGATTATTAAATTTATTGTTAATGTCATTGCATTTTGAATGGTGAGTAAAACATAATATTTGAAAATCTTAATTGAACAAAAATACAAGTAATGGACTTAATTGTATGAAATACACTTTTGTGGATGATTATTATAAATAGTAATCGTAAGCTTCAATCGTGGGTCAACCATATTACTTTGCAGGGGAGTGGGAAAAAATCTTCTTAGAGTCCATTACATTTGCTTTTCTTGAGTAATATGTTAGTAGCCAAAAATTATATTAATTATTTGAAATTGCATTGTGGAAAAGGAGACAATTAAAAAAATTATAAAATTTAAATTCAACTGATTATTAACAAAGGATTTATCCCTCTAGGACTTTAAAATTCTAAAAGTTGAGAAAACACAATGTTTTGATTATCGTTAAAGCCATTGCATTTTAAATGGTGAGTAAAAGACAATATTTGAAAATCTTAATTGAACAAAAATACAAGTAATGGACTCAATGGTATAAGATAAACTTTTGTGGATGACTATTATTTATAGTAATCGCAAATTTTAATCTTGTGTCAACCATATTACTTTGGAGGGGAGTGCGGAAACTTCTTCTTAATGTCCATTGCCCTTGCTTTTTCTTAAGTAATATGTTGGTACACAAAAATTATATAAATTATTTCAAATTTCCTTGTGGCAAAGGAGACAATTAAATAAATTACAAAATCTATAACTTTAAAATTCTAAATGTTGAAAAAAATGTAATATTTTAATTATTAAATTTATTTTTAATGCCCTTGCAATTTGAACGATGAGTAAAAGATAATATTTGAAACTCTTAATTCAGCAAAAATACAAGTAATGGACTTAATTGTATAAAATACATTTTTGTAGATAAATATTATAAATAGTAATCGCGACTTTCAATCTTGAGTCAACCATATTGCTTTAGAGAGGAGCAAGAAAACTTCTTCTTTGAGTCCATTACCTTTGATTTTTCTTAAGTAATATGTTGGTAGACAAAAGTTATATAAATTATTTCAAATTGCTTTGTGGCAAAGGAGACAATGAAACAAATTACAAAATTTATAACTTTAAAATTCTAAAAGTAAAAAAAATGCAATGTTTTGATTATTAAATTTATCGTTAATGCCCTTACATTTTAAATGGTGAGTAAAATATAATATTTGAAAAATCTTAATCCAAGAAAAATACTCAATAGTTTAAAATACACTTTTGTGGATGAATATCATCAATAGTAATCACAAGTTTCAATCTTGGGTCAACCATATTGCTTTGGAGGGGAGTAGGGAAAGTTCTTCTTAGAGTTCATTTCATTTGCTTTTTCTTAAGTAATATGTTGGTAAACAAAAATTATGAAAATTATCTCAAATTACTTTGGGGCAAAGGAGACAATGAAAAAATGACAAAATTTAAATTCAACTGATTATTTATAAAGGATTTATCCCTATAGGACTTTAAAATTCTAAAAAGTTGAAAAAATGCAATATTTTGATTGTTAAATTTATTGTTAAATCCATTACATTTTGAATCATGAGTAAAACATAATATGTGAAAATCTTAATAGAACAAAAATACAAGTAATGGACTCAATTGTATAAAATACATTTTTGCAAATAAATATTATAAATAGTAATTGCAAACTTCAATCTTAGGTCAACCATATTGTATTGGAGGGGAGTGGGGAAACTTCTTCTTAGAGTCCATTGCATTTAGTTTTTCTTAAGTAATATGTTAGTAGACAAAAATTATATAAATTATTTC
>JAHOYR010005510.1:5650-39051 GCA_023213295.1 Bruguiera hainesii | reverse complement strand
AGACAAAAATTATATAAATTATTTCAAATTGCATTGTGGAAAAGGAGACAATTAAAAAAATTACAAAATTTAAATTCAACTCATTATTAACAAAGGATTTATCCCTATAGGACTTTAAAATTATAAAAGTTAAGAAAATGTAATGTTTTGATTATTAAATTTATCGTTAAACCCATTGCATTTTGAATGGTGAGTAAAAGACAATATTTGAAAATCTTAATTGAACAAAAATACAAATAATGGACTCAATGGTATAAGATAAACTTTTGTGGATAACTATTATCTATAGTAATCGCAAATTTCAATCTTAGGTCAACCATATTACTTTGGAGGGGAGTGGGGAAACTTCTTCTTAGAGTCCATTGCGTTTACTTTTTCTTAAGTAATATGTTGAAAGAGAAAAATTATATAAATTATTTTAATTTGCCTTGTGGCAAAGGAGACAATTAAACAAATTACAAAATTTATAACCTTAAAATTCTAAAAGTTAAGAAAATGCAATATTTTGATTATTAAATTTATCATTAATGCCCTTGCATTTTGAACGGTGAGTAAAAGATAATATTTGAAAATCTTAATTCAGCAAAAATACAAGTAATGGACTCAATTGTATAAAATACACTTTTGTGGATAAATATTATAAATAGTAATCGCAAATTTCAATCTTGGGTTAACTATATTGCATTGGAGGGGAGTAGAGAAACTTCTTCTTAAAGTCTATTGCATTTGCTTTTTCTTAAGTAATATGTTGGTACACAAAAATTATATACATTATTTCCAATTGTCTTGTGGCAAAGGAGACAATTACACAAATTACAAAACTTATAATTTTAAAATTCTAAAAGTTCAAAAAATGCAATGTTTTGATTATTAAATTTATTGTTAATACCCTTGCATTTTGAATGATGAGTAAAAGATAATATTTGAAAATCTTAATTAAGCACAAATATAAGTAATGGACTCAATTATATAAAATATACTTTTGCGGATGAATATTATAAATAGTAATCACAAGTTTCAATCTTGGGTCAACCATATTTCTTTGGAAGGGAGCGGGGAAACTTCTTTTAAGAGTCCATTGCCTTTACTTTTTCTTCAGTAATATGTTGGTAGAAATAAATTATATAAATTATTTCAATTTGCCTTGTGGCAAAGGTGACAATGAAACAAATTACAAAATTTATAACCTTAAAATTCTAAAAGTTGAAAAAATGCAATGTTTTGATTATTAAATTTATTGTTAATGCCCTTGCATTTTAAAGGGTGAGTAAAAGATAATATTTGAAAATCTTAATTAAGTAAAAATACAAGTAATTGACTCAATTATATAAAATACACTATTGCAGATGAATATTATAAATAGTAATCACAAGCTTTAATTTTGGGTCAACCATATTGTAGTGGAGGGGAGTGGGGAAACTTCTTCTTAGAGTCCATTGCATTTACCTTTTCTTAAGTAATACGTTGGTAGGCAAAAATTATAAAAATTATCTCAAATTACTATAGGGCAAAGGAGACGATGAAAAAATTATAAAATTTAAATTCAACTGATTATTTATGAAGGATTTATCCCTATAGGACTTTAAAATTCTAAAAGTTGAAAAAATGCAATGTTTGGATTGTTAAAGTCATTGCATTTTGAATTGTGAGTAAAACACAATATGTGAAAATCTTAATGAAACAAAAATACAAGTAATGGACTTAATTGTATAAAATACACTTTTGCGAATGAATATTATAAATAGTAATCACAAACTTCAATCTTGGGTCAACCATATTGGATTGGAGGGGAGTAGGGAAACTTCTTCTTAGAGTCCATTGCATTTGCTTTTTCTTAAGTAATATGTTAGTAGACAAAAATTATATAAATTATTTCAATTTGCATTATGGAAAAGGAGACAATTAAAAAAATTACAAAATTGAAATTCAATTGATTATCAACAAAACATTTATCCTATAGGACTTTAAACTTCTAAAAGTTGAGAAAATGTATGGTTTTGATTATTAAATTTATTGTCAATCCCATTGCATTTTGAATGGTGAGTAAAACATAATATTTGAAAATCTTAATTGAACAAAAATACAAGAATGGAGTCCATTGTATAAGATAATGTTTTGTGGATGAATATTATAAATAAAAATCACCAACTTCAATCTTGGGTCAACCATATTGCTTTGGAGGGGAGTGGAGAAACTTCTTTTTTGAGTTCATTACATTTACTTTTTCTTAAGTAATATGTTGGTAGGCAAAAATTATAAAAATTATCTCAAATTACTTTGGGGCAAAGGAGACAATGAAATAATTATAAAATTTAAATTCAACTGATTATTTACGAAGGATTTATCCTTATAGGACTTTAAAATTCTAAAAGTTGAAAAAATGCAATGTTTTGATTGTTAATTTTATTGTTAAAGCCATTGCATTTTGAATTGTGAGTAAAATACAATATGTGAAAATCTTAATGAAACAAAAATACAAGTAATGGACTCAATTGTATAAAATACACTTTTGCGGATGAATATTATAAATAGTAATCGCAAGCTTCAATCCTAGGTCAACCATATTGGATTAGAGGGGAGTAGGGAAACTTCTTCTTAGAGTCCATTGCGTTTGATTTTTCTTAAGTAATATGTTAGTAGATAAAAGTTATATGAATTATTTCAATTTGCATTGTTGAATAGGAGACAAATAAAAAAGTTACAAAATTGAAATTCAATTGATTATTAGCAAAGAATTTATCCGTATAGGACTTTAAACTTCTAAAAGTTGAGAAAATGCATGGTTTTGATTATTAAATTTATTATCAATCCCATTGCATTTTGAATGGTGAGTAAAACATAATATTTGAAAATCTTAATTGAAGAAAAATACAAGAACGGACTCAATTGTATACAATAAAGTTTTGTGGATGAATATTATAAATAAAAATTGCCAGCTTCAATCCTGGGTCAACCATATTACTTTGGAGGGGAGTGGAGAAACTTCTTTTTTGAGTCCATTGCATTTACTTTTTCTTAAGTAATATGTTGGTAGGCAAAAATTATAAAAATTATCTCAAATTACTTTGAGGCAAAGGAGACAATAAAAAAATTACAAAATTGAAATTCAATTGATTATTAACAAAGGATTTATCCTTATAGAATTTTAAAATTCTAAAAGTTGAAAAAATGAAATTTTTTGATTGTTAAATTTATTGTTAAATTCATTGCATTTTGAATCGTGAGTAAAACACAATATTTGAAAATCTTAATTAAACAAAAATATAAGTAATGGACTCAATTGTTTAAAATACACTTTTGTGGATGAATATTATACATAGTAATCACAAGCTTTAATCTTTGGTCAACCATATTGCATTGGAGGGGAGTGGGGAAACTTTTTCTTAGAGACCATTGCATTTGCATTTTTTAAGTAATATGTTGGTAGAGAAAAATTATAAAAATTATCTCAAATTACTTTGGGGCAAAGGAGACAATGAAAAAATTACAAAATTTAAATTCAACTAATTATTTACAAAGGATTTATCCTTATAGTACTTTAAAATTATAAATGTTGAAAAAATGTAATGTTTTAATTGTTATATTTATTGTTAAAGTCATTGCATTTTAAATCGTGAGTAAAACACAATATTTGAAAATCTTAATTGAACAAAAATATAAGTAATGGACTCAATTGTTTAAAATACACTTTTGTGGATGAATATTATAAATAGTAATCGCAAGGTTTAATCTTGGGTTAACCATATTGGATTGGAGGGGAGTAGGGAAACTTTTTGTTAGAGTCCATTGCATTTGATTTTTCTTGAGTAATATGTTAATAGACAAAAATTATATAAATTATTTCAATTTGCATTATGGTAAAGGAGACAATTAAAAAAATTACAAAATTTAAATTCAATTGATTATTAACAATGGATTTATCCCTATAGGACTTTAAAATTCTAAAAGTTGAGAAAATGCAATGTTTTGATTGCTAAATTTATTGTTAATATCATTGCATTTTGAATGGTGAGTAGAACATAATATTTGAAAACCTTAATTGAGCAAAAAGACAGGAATTGACTCAATTGTATAAAATACACTTTTGTGGATAGATATTATAAGCAAGCTTCAATCTTGGGTCAACCATATTGCTTTGGAGGGAAGTGGAGAAACTTCTTTTTAGAGTCCATTGCATTTGCTTTTTCTTAAGTAATATGTTGGTAGACAAAAATTATATAAATTATTTCAAATTGCATTGTGAAAAATGAGACGATTAAAAAATTACAAAATTTAAATTTAATTGATTATTAACTATTGATTTATCCCTTTAAAACTTTAAAATTTCAAAAGTTGAAAAAACATAATGTTTTGATTATTAAATTTATTGTTGATGCCCTAGCATTTTGAACGGTGAGTAAAAGATAATATTTGAAAATCTTAATTTAAATAAAATACAAGTAATTGACTCAATTATAAAAAATACACTATTGTGGATGAATGTGATAAATAGTAATTGCAAACTTTAATCTTGGGTCAACCATATTCCTCTTGAGTGGAGTGGGGAAACGTTTTATTAGACACCATTTTATTTGCTTTTTCTTAAGTAATATGTTGGGAGACAAAAATTATATGAATTATTTCAAATTGCATTGTGGAAAACCAAATAATTAAAAAAATATTAAAACTTAATTCAATTGATTATTAACAAAGGATTTATCCCTATAGAACTTTAAAATTCTAAAAGTTTAAAAAACGCAATGTTTTGATTATTAAATATATTGTTAAAGCCATTGCATTTTGAATATGGTGAGTAAAATATAATCTTTGAAAATCTTAGTTGAACAAAAATACAAGAATAAACTCAATTGTATAAGATACACTTTAGTGGACGATTATTATAAATAGCAATACAAGTTTCAATGTTGGGTTAGAAATATTGCTCTTGAAGGGAGTGGGAAAATTTCTTATTAGAGTCCATTGAATTTTCTTTTTTTAAGTATTATGTTAGTAGTCAAAAATTATATAAATTATTTCAAATTGCATTGTGGCAAAAGAGACAATTAAAAAAATTACAAAATTTAAATACAACTATTTATTAATAAAGGATTTATCCCTATAAAACTTTAAAATTCTAAAAGTTGAGAAAATGCAATGGTTTGATTATTATATTTATTGTTAAAGTCATTTCATTTTGAATGGTGAGTAAAACATAACATTTGAAAATCTTAATATAACAAAAATACAAGTAATGAACTCAATTGTATAAAATATACTTTTGTGGATGAATATTATAAATAATAATTGCAAACTTCAATATTAGGTCAGCCATATTGCTCTTGGTGGGAGTGGGGAAACTCCTTATTAGAGTTCATTGTATTTGCTTTTTCTTAAGTAATATGTTGGTAGACAAAAATTATATAAATTATTTCAAATTGTATTGTGGCAAAGAAAACAATTAAAAAAATTACAAAATTTAAATTCAACTGATTATTAACAATGGATTTATCCCTATTCGACATTCAAATTCTAAAAGTTGAGAAAATGCAATGTTTGATTTTTAAATTTATTGTTAATACCATTGCATTTTGAATGGTGAGTAAAACATAATATTTGAAAATCTTAATTCAACAAAAATACAAGAATGGACTCAATTGTATAAGACAAAGTTTTGTAAATAAATATTATAAATAGCAATCGAAAGTTTCAATCTTGGGTCAACCATATTGCTTTAGAGGGGAGCGGGGAAAGTTTATCCTAGAGTCCATTGCATTTGCTTTTTCTTAAGTAATATGTTGGTAGACAAAAATTATAAAAATTATCCCAAATTACTTTGTGGCAAAGTAGACAATTAAAAAAATTACAAAATTTAAATTCAACTAATTATTAACAACAAATTTATCTCTTTAAAACTTCAAAATTCTAAAAGTTGAAAAAACATAATATTTTTATTATTAAATTTATTGTTAACGCCCTTGCATTTTGAAGGATGAGTAAGATATAATATTTGAATATGTTAATTGAACAAAAATACAAGTGATGAACTTAATTGTATAAAATACACTTTAGTGGACAACTATTATAAATAGCAATCCCACATTTTAATGTTGGGTCAAGCATATTGCTCTTGAGGGGAGTGGGGAAACTTCTTATTGGAGTCCATTGAATTTACTTTTTCTTAAGTATTATGTTGGTAGACAAAAATTATATAAATTATTTCAAATTGTATTGTTGCAAAGGAGACAATTAAAAAAATTACAAAATTTAAATTCAACTGATTATTAACAAAGAATTTATCCCTATAGGACTTTAAAATTCTAATAGTTGAGAAAATGCAATGTTGTGATTATTAAATTTATTGTTAAAGTCATTGCATGGTGAGTAAAACATCATATTTGAACTTCTTAATTGAAAAAGAATGCAATTAAAGGACTCAATTGTATACAATACATTTTTGTGGATAAATATTATAAATAGTTATCGCAAACTTCAATTTTAGGTCAACCATATTACTTTAGAATGGAGTGAGGAAACTTCTTCTTAGACTCCATAGCATTTGCTTTTTCTTAAGTAATATGTTGGTAGACAAAAATTATCTGAAATTGCTTTGTGGCAAAGGAGACAATTAAAAAATTACAAAATTTAAATTCAACTGATTGTTAACAATGGATTTATTTTTATAGAACTTCAAAATTCTAAAAGTTGTGAAAATGTAATATTTTGATTATTCAATTTATTGTTAATGTCATTGCATTTTGAATGGTGAGTAAAACATAATATTTGAAAATCTTAATTGAACAAAAATACAAGTAATGGACTCAATTATATAAAATACATTATGGTGGACGAATATTATAAATAGCAATCCCAACCTTCAATATTGGGTCAAGCATATTACTCTTGAGGGAAGTGGGAAAACTTCTTATAGGACTCCCACACATTAGTTTTTTCTAAAGTAATATTTTTTTAAACTAAAATTATATAAATAATTTCAAATAGCAATGTCACAAAGGAGACAATTAAAAAAATTAAAAAATTAAAATTCAACTGATAATTAAGAATACATTTTTTCCTAAAGGACTTTAGAATCCTAAAAATTGAAAAAGTGCAGTGTTTTGATTTTTAAATTTATTAATAATGTCATTGTATTTGAATGGTGAGAAAAACGTAATATTTGCAAGTCTTAATTGAACAAAAATACAAGTAGTGGACCTAATTGTATAAAATACACTTTTGTTGATGAATATTATAAAAAGTAATTGCAAGTTTCTATCTTGGGTCAATCATATGCTTGGGAGGGGAGTGGGGAAACTTCTTATTAGACTCCCACAAATTAGCTTTTTCTAAAGTAATATTTTTTTAGACTAAAATTATATAAATTGTTTCTAATAGCAATGTCACAAAGAAGACAATTAAAAAAATTACAAAATTAAAATTCAACTGATAAATAATAATGCATTTATTCCTATAAAATTTTAGAATTCCTACAATTAAAAAAGTACAATATTTTGATTTTTAAATTTGTTACTAATGTCATTACATTTGATTAGTGAGAAAAATATATTATTTAAAAGTCTTAATTGAATAAAAATACAAGTAATGAACTCAATTGTATTAAATACACTTTTGTGGATGAATATTATAAATAGTAATCATAAGTTTTAATCTTGTGTCAAACATATTGCTTTAGAGGGGAGTGGGGATAGTTCTTCTTAGAGTCCTTTGCATTTACTTTTTCTTAAGTAATATGCTGGAAGACAAAAATTATAAAATTATCTCAACTTGCTTTGTGGCAAAGGAGACAATTAAGAAATTACAAAATTCAAATTCAACTGATTATTAACAATGGATTTATCCCTATAGGATTTTATAATTCTAAAAGCTGAGAAAATGCAATGTTTTGATTATTAAATTTATTGTTAATGTCATTGCATTTTGAATGGTAACTAAAACATAATATTTGAAAATCCTAATTGAACAAAAATACAAGTAATAGATTCAATTGCTCTTGTGGACGAATATTATAAATAGCAATCTCAATTTTTAATGTCGTGTCAAGCATATTACTCTTGAGGGAAGTGGGGAAAGTTCTTATAAAACTCCCACACATTAGCTTTTTCTAAAGTAATATTTTTTTAGACTAAAATTATATAAATAATTTCAAATAGTAATGTCACAAAGGAGACAATTAAAATAATTACAAAATTAAAATTCAACTAATAATTAAGAAGACATTTATTCCTACAGGACTTTAGAATTCTAAAAATTGAAAAAGTGCAATATCTTGATTTTTAAATTTATTTCTAATGCCATGGCATTTGAATGGTGAGAAAAACATAATATTTGAAAGTCTTAATTAAACAAAAATACAAGTAGTGGGCCCAATTGTATAAAATACACGTTTGTGGATGAATATTATAAATAGTAATCACATGTTTCAATCTTTTGTCAACCATAAATAATAAAACTATTTATTAGAGTCCATTTGATTTGTTTTTTCTTAAGTAATGTGTTTGTAGACAAAAATTATATAAATTATTTCAAATTGCATTGTGGCAAAGGTGACAATTAAAAAAAGTACAAATTTTAAATTAACTAATTATTTAGAAAGGATTTATCCCTATAGGACTTTAAATTTCTAAAAGTTAAGAAAATGCAATGTTTTTATTATTAAACTTATTGTTAAAGCCATTGCATTTTGAATGGTGAGTAAAACATAATATTTGAAAATGTTAATATAAGAAAAATACAAGTAATGGACTCAATTGTATAAAATAAACTTTTGTGGATGAATATTATAAATAATAAAAGTAAGCTTCAATCTTGGGTCAACCATATTACTTTGGAGGGGAGTAGGGAAACTTATTCTTAGAGTCCATCATATTTGCTTTTTCTTAAGTAATATGTTGGTAGACAAAAATAACATAAATTATTTCAAATTGCATTGTAACAAAGGAGACAATTAAAAAAATTACAAAATTTAAATTCAACTAATTATTAACAAAGGATTTATCCCTATAGGACTTTAAAATTCTAAAAGTTAAGAAAATGAAATATTTTGATTATTAAATTTAGTATTAAAACCATTGCATTTTGAATGGTGCGTAAAACATGATATTTGAAAATCTTAATTGAACAAAAATACAAGTAATATACTTAATTGTATTAAATACACTTTCAAGGGTGGATATTATAAATAGTAATCACAAGCTTTAATCTTGTGTCAAACAAATTGCTTTAGAGGGGAGTGGGGAAATTTCTTCTTAGAGACCTTTGCATTTACTTTTTCTTAAGTAATATGCTAGTAGACAAAAATTATAAAATTATCTCAAATTACTTTTTGGCAAAGGAGACATTTAAAAAATTACAAAATTTAAATTCAACTGATTATTAACAATGGATTTATCGCTATAGGACTTTATAATTCTAAAAGTTGAGAAAATACAATGTTTTGACTATTAAATTTATTGTTAATGTCATTACATCTTGAATGGTGAGTAAAACATAATATTTCAAAATCTTAATTAAACAAAAATACAAGTAATGGACTTAATTGTATAAAATACACTTTTGTGGATAAATATTATAAATAGTAAACACAAGTTTCATTCTTGGGTCAACTATATTGCCCTTAAAGGGAGTAGGGAAACTTCTTATTAGAGTCCATTATATTTGCTTTTTCTTTAATAATATGTTGGTAGAGAAAAATTATTTCAAATTGCTTTGTGGCATAGGAAATAATTAAAAAAATTACAAAATGTAAATTCAACTGAAGATTAACAAAGGATTTATCTTTAGAGGACTATAAAATTCTAAGAGTTGAGAAAATGCAATGTTTTGATTATTAAATTTATTGTTAATGCCATTTCATTTTGAATGATGAATAAAACATAACATTTGAAAATTTTAATTGAAGAAAAATATAAGTAATGGACTCAATTGTATAAAATACACTTTTGTAGATGAATATTATAAATAGTAATCACAAGTATCAATCTTAGGCCAACCATATTGCTCTTGAGGGGAGTGGGGAAACTTGTTATTAGAGTCCATTTTATTTGCTTTTTCTTAAGTAATAAGTTGGTAGACAAAAATTATATAAATTATTTCAAATTGCATTATGGTAAAGGAGACAATCCAAAAAAATTACAAAATTTAAATTCAACTGATTATTAATAATGGATTTATCCCTTTTAAACTTTAAAATTCTAAAAGTTAAGGAAACACAATGTTTTGATTATTAAATTTATTGTTAATGCCCTTGCATTTTGAATGGTGAGAAAAATATAATATTTGAATATGTTAATTGAACACAAATACAAGTAATGGACTCAATTGTATAAAATACACTTTAGTTGACGAATATTATAAATAGCAATCCCAAGCTTCAATGTGGGTCAAGCATATTGCTCTTGAGGGGAGTGGGGAAACTTCTTATTAGAGTCCCAAACATTAGCTTTTTCTAAAATAATATTTTTTTAAACTCAAATTACATAAATTCATTTCAAATTGCAATGTCCCAAAGGAGACAATTAAAAAAGTTACAAAATTAAAATTCAACTAATGATTAACAAAGCATTTATTCCTACCGGACCTTAGAATTCTAAAAATTGGGAAAGTACGATGTTTTGATTTTTAAAATTATTACTAATGCCATTGCATTTAAATGGTAAGAAAAACATAATATTTAAAAGTCTTAATTGAACAAAAATGCAAGTAATGGACTTAATTGTATAAAATAAATTTTTGTGGATGAATATTATAAATAGTAATCACAAGTTTCAATCTTTGGTCAACCAAATTGCTTTGGTGGGGAGTAGGGAAATTTCTTCTTAGAGTCTATTGCATTTGCTTTTTTGTTAAATAATATGTTGGTCGACAAAAAATATAAAAATGATCTCAAATTGCTTTGTGGCAAAAAAGACAATTAAAAAAATTATAAAATTTAAATTCAACTGATTATTAATAATGGATTTATCCTTTTAAAACTATAAGATTCTAAAAGTTGAAAAAACGCAATGTTTTGATTATTAAATATAAAGCTAATGTCCTTGCATTTTAAATGGTGAGTAAAATATAATATTTGAAAATCTTAATTCAACAAAAATACAAGTAATGGACTTAATTGTCGAAAATACACTTTTGTAGATGAATATTATAAATAGTAATCTCAAGTTTCATTCTTGGGTCAACCATATTGCCCTTAAAGGGAGTGAGCAAACTTCTTATTAGAGTTCATTGTATTTGCTTTTTCTTAAGTAATATGTTGGTAGAGAAAATTTATATAAATTATTTTAAATTGCTTTGTGGCATATGAGATAATTAAAAAAATTACAAAATGTAAATTCAACCGAAAATTAATAGAGGATTTATCCTTATAGGACTATAAAATCCTAAAAGTTGAGAAAATGCAATGTTTTGATTATTAAATTTATTCTTAATGTCATTGCATTTTGAATGGTAAGTAAAACATAACATTTGAAAATCTTAATTGAACAAAAATACAAATAATGAACTCAATTGTATAAAATACACTATTGTGGATGAATATTATAAGTAGTAATCGCAAGATTCAATCTTGGGTTAAGCATATTGCTCTTGAGCGAAGTGGGGAAACTTCTTATTAGAGTCCATTGTATTTGCTTTTTCTTAAGTAATATGGTGGTTTAGAAAAATTATATAAACTATCTCAAATTGCATTGTAGCAAAGAAGACAATTAAAAAAATTAGAAAATTTAAATTCAACTGATTATTAACAATGAATTTATCACTATAGGACTTTAGAATTTGAAATGTTTAGAAAATGCAATGTTTTGATTATTAAATTTATTGTTAATGTCATTACATTTTCAATTGCGAGTAAAACATAATATTTGAAAATCTTAATTGAACAAAAATAAAAGAAATGAACTCAATTGCATAAAATACACTTTTTGTGGATGAATATTATAAATAATCATTGCAAGTTTCAATTTTGGATAAACCATATTGCATTAGAGGGGAGTAGGGAAACTTCTTCTTAGAGTCCATTGCATTTTCTTTTTCTTAAGTAATATGTTGGTAGACAAAAATTATATAAATTCTTGCAAATTGCATTGTGGCAAAGGAGAAAATTAAAAAAATTAAAAAATTTAAAACTTTAAAATTCTAAAAGTTAAAAAAATTCAATGTTTTGATTATTAAATTTATTATTAATACCCTTGCATTTTGAACGGTGAGTAAAACATAATATTTGAAAATCTTAATTCAACAAAAATACAAGTAAAGAATTCAATTGTATAAAATACACTTTTGTGGATTAATATTATAAATAGTAATCTCAAGGTTCAATCTTGGTTCAACCATATTCCTCTTAAAGGGAGTGGGGAAACTTCTTATTAGAGTCCATTTTTTTTTGTTTTTTCTTAAGTAATATGTTGGTAGACAAAAATTATAAAAATTATCTCAAATTGCTTTGTAGCAAAGTAAACAATTAAAAAAATTACAAAATTTAAATTCAATTGATTATTAAGAATAGATTTATCCCATTAAAACTTTAAAATTATAAAAGTTAAAAAAATGAAATATTTTAATTATTAAATTTAATATTAATGCCCTTACATTTTGAATGGTGAGTAAAATACAATATTTGAAAATCTTAATTAAACAAAAATACAAGTAATGGACTCAATTGTATAAAATACACTTTTGTGGATGAATATTATAAATAGTAATCGCAAGGTTCAATCTTGGGTCAATCATATTGCTTTGGAGGGGAGTGGGGAAACTTCTTCTTAGAGTCCATTGCATTTGTTTTTTCTTAAGTAATGTGCTAGTAGACAAAAATTATAAAAATTATCTCAAATTGCTTAATTGGAGTAAAATCTTAACTAACCAAAAATTCAAGTAATACACTTAATTGTATAAAATACACTTTATTGGACGAATATGATAAATAGCAATCCTAACTCTTAATATTAGGTCAAGCATATTGCTTTTGAGAGAAATAGGGAAACTTCTTAATAAAGTCTTATATATTAGCTTTTTCTAAATTAGTATTTTTTTGGACTAAAATTATATAAATCATTTCAAATAGCAATGTCATAAAGGAGACAATTAAAAAAATTACAACACTAAAATTTAACTAATAATTAACAATGTATTTATTCCTACAGGATTTTAGAATTCTAAAAATTGAAAAAGTATAATGTTTTGGTTTTTAAATTTATTGCTAATACCATTGTCTTTGAATATGAGAAAAAAATAATATTTGAAAGTCTTAATTGAACAAAAATACAAGTAATGGACTCAATTGTATAAGATAAAGTTTTGTCAATGAATATTATAAATAGTAATTGCAAAAGTTAAGAAAATGCAATGTTTTAATTATTAAATTTAGTATTAAAACCATTGCATTTTGAATGGTGTGTAAAACATGATATTTGAAAATCTTAATTGAATAAAAATACAAGTAATATACTTAATTGTATTAAATACACTTTTATGGATGGATATTATAAATAGTAATCACAAGCTTTAATCTTGTGTCAAACAAATTGCTTTGGAGGGGAGTGGGGAAACTTCTTCTTAGAGTCCTTTACATTTACTTTTTCTTAAGTAATATGCTAGTGGACAAAAATTATAAAATTATCTCAAATTACTTTGTGGCAAAGGAGACAATTAAAAACTTACAAAATTTAAATTCAACTGATTATTAACAATGGTTTTATCCTTATAGGACTTTAAAATTCTAAAAGTTGAGAAAATGCAATGTTTTGATTACTAAATTTATTGTTAATGTCATTTCATTTTGAATGGTGAGTAAAACATAATATTTGAAAATCTTAATTAAACAAAAATACAAGTAATTGACTCATTTGTATAAAATACATTTTAGTAGACGAATGTTATAAATAGCAATCCTAACCTTTAATGTTGGGTTAAGCATATTACTCTTGAGGGAAGTGGGGAAACTTCTTATTAGAGTCCCATACATTAGCTTTTTCCTAAGTAATATTTTTTTTGACTAAAATTATATACATAATTTCAAATAGCAATGTCACAAAGGAGACAATTAAAGAAATTACAACACTAAAATTCAATCAATAAATAACAATGCATTTATTCCTACAAGACTTTGGAATTCTAAAAATTGAAAAGTCCAATGTTTTGATTTTTAAATTTATTGCTAATGTCATTGAATTTGAATGGTGAGAAAAAAATAATATTTGAAAGTCTTAATTGAATAAAAATACAAGTAATGGACTCAACTGTATAAGATAAACTTTGGTTGATGAATATTATAAATAGTAATTGCAAGCTTTAATCATGGGTCAACTATATTGCATTAGAGGGGAGTGGGGAAACTTCTTTTTAAAGTCCATTGCATTTGCTTTTTGTTAAGTATTATGCTGGTAGACAAAAATTATAAAAATATCTTAAATTGCTTTGTGGCAAAATAGACAATTAAAAAAATTACAAAATTTAAATTCAACTGATTATTAATAATAGATTTATCCCTTTAAAACTTTAAAATTCTAAAAGTTGAAAAAGCAAAATGTTTTGATTATTAAATTTATTATTAATGCCCTTGCATTTTGAATGGTGAGTAAAACATAATATTTGAATATGTTAATTGAACAAAGATACAAGTAATGCATACAATTGTATAAAATACACTTTAGTAGACAAATATTATAAATAACAATCTCAAGTTTTAATGTTGGGTCAAGCATATTGCTCTTGAGGAGAGTGGGAAAACTTCTTATTAGAGTCCATTATATAAAATACACTTTAGTAGACGAATATTGTAAATAGCAATCCCAACCTTTAATGTTGGGTCAAGCTTATTGTTGTTGTAGGAAGTGGGGAACTTCTTATTTGAGTCCCATACATTAGCTTTTTCTAAAGTAATATTTTTTTAGACTAAAATTATATAAATCATTTCAAATAGCAATGTCATAAAGGAGACAATTTAAAAAATTACAAAATTAATATTCAACTGATAAATAATAATGCATTTATTCCTACAGAAGTTTAGAATTCCAAAAATTACAAAAGTACAATGTTTTGATTTTTAAATTTATTACTAATGTCATTGCATTTGAATGGTGAGAAAAACATAATATTTGAAAGTATTAATTGAACAAAAATACAACTAATAGACTTAATTGTATAAAATAAATTTTTGTGGATGAATACTATAAAGAGTAATCGCAAGTTTCAATCTTAGGTCAACCATATTGCTTTACTGGGGAGTGGGGAAACTTCATCTTATAGTGTGTTGCATTTGCTTTTTTTTTTTTTTTTAAGTAATTTGTTGGAAGATAAAAATTATAAAAATTATTTCAAATTGCATTATGACAAAGTAGACAATTAAAAAAAACTACAAAATTTAAATTCAATTAATTATTAATAATGGATTTATCTATATAGAATTTTAAAATTCTAAAAGTTGAGAAAATGCAATGTTTTGATTATTAAATTTATTGTTAATACCATTGCATTTTGAATGGTGATTAAACCATAATATTTGAAAATCTTAATTGAACGAAAATACATGTACTGGACTAAATTGTATAAAATATACTTTTGTGGATGAATATTATAAATAGTAATCGCAAGCTTCAATCTTGAGTCAACCATATTGCTCTTGAGGGCAATGGGGAAACTTCTTATTAAAGTTCATTGTATTTGCTTTTTCTTAAGTAATATATTGGTAGACAAAAATTATATAAATTATTTCGAATTGCATTATGACAAAGGACATAATGAAAAAAATTACAAAATTTAAATTCAACTGATTATTAATAATGGATTTATCCCTATAGCACTTTAAAATTCTAAAAGTTGAGAAAATGCAATGTTTTGATTACTAAATTTATTACTAATGTCATTACATTTGAATGGTGAGAAAAACATAATATTTGAAAGTCTTAATTGAATAAAAATACAAATAACAGACTCAATTGGATAAAATAAATTTTTGTGAATGAATATTATAAATAGTACTCGCAAACTTCAATCTTAGGTCAACCTTATTACTTTGGCGGGGAGTGGAGAAACTTCTTATTAGAATCCATTGTATTTGCTTTTTATTAAGTAATATGTTGGTAGACAAAAATTATATAAATTATTTCAACTTGCATTATGGCAAGGGAGACAATTTAAAAAATTACAAAATTTAAATGTAATTGATTATTAACAAAAGATTTATCCCTATAGGACTATAAAATTCTAAAAGTTGAGAAAATGCAATGTTTTGATTGTTAAATTTATTGTTAATGTCATTGCATTTTGAATTGTGAGTAAAACATACTATTTGAAAATCTTAATTGAACAAAAACACAAATAATGGACTCAATTGTATAAAATACACTTTTGTGAATAAATATTATAAATAGCAATCCCAAGTTTCAATATTGGGTCAACCATATTACTCTTGAGGGGAGTGGGGAAACTTCTTATTAAACTCCATTACATTTGCTTTTTCTTAAGTAATATGTTGAAAGACAACTTATAAAAACTATTTCAAATTGCATTGTGGCAAAGGAGACAATGAAAAAAGCTACAAAATTTAAATGCAACAGATTATTAACAATCGATTTATCGCTATAAGACTTTCAAATACTAAAAGTTGAGAAAATGCAATGTTTTGATTATTAAATTTATTGTAAATGTCATTGCATTTTGAATGGTGAGTAAAACTTAATATTTGAAAAAGTGCAATGTTTTGATTTTTAAATTTATTACTAATCCCATTGCATTTGAATGGTGAGAAAAACATAATATTTGAAAGTCTTAATTAAAGAAAAATACAAGCAATGGACTCAATTGTATAAAATAGACTTTTGTGGATGAATATTTTAAATAGTAATTGCAAGCTTCAATCTTGGGTCAACCATATTCCTCTTCAGGTGACTAGGGAAACTTCTTGTTAGAGTCCATTTTATTTGCTTTTTCTTATGTAATATGTCTGTAGACAAAAATTATATAAATTATTTCAAACTGCATTGTGACAATGAAGATAATTAAAAATAATAATAAAATTGAAATTCAATTGATTGTTACCAATGGATTTATCCCTATAGGACTTTAAAATTCTAAAAGTTGAGAAAATGCAATATTTTGATTATTAAATTTATTGTAAATGCCATTGCATTTTGAATGGTGAGTAAAATATAATATTTGAAAATCTTAATTGAACAAAAATACAAGTAATGGACTCAATTGTATAAAATACACTTCAATGGATGAATGTTTTAAATTGCAATACCAAGTTTCAACGTTGGGTCAAGTTTATTGTTATTGAGGGGAGTGGAGAAAATTTTTATTAGAGTCCCATACATTATCTTTTTCTAAAGTAATATTTTTTTAGACTAAAATTATATAAATCATTTGAAATTTCAATGTCCCAATGGAGACAATTAAAAAAATTACAAAATTAAAATTCAACAGATAATTAACAATGCATTTATTCCTACACGACTTTAGAATTCTAAAAATTGAAAAAGTGCAAAGTTTTGATTTTTAAATTTATTACTTATGCCATTTCATTTGAATGGTGAGAAAAATATAATATTTGAAAGTGTTAATTGAAGAAAAATATAGGTAATGGACTCAATTGTATAAAATACACTTTTCTGGATGAATATTTTAAATAATAATTGCAAGTTTCTATCTTGGGTCAACCATATTGCTCTTGAGGAGAGTGGGGAAACTTATTATTAGAGTCCATTTTATTTGCTTTTTCTTATGTAATATGTTTGTAGACAGAAATTATATAAATCATTTCAAATTATATTGTGGCAAAGAAGATGATTAAAAAAATTATAAAATTTAAATTCAACTAATTATTAATAATGGATTTATCCCTATAGGACTTTAAAAATCTAAAAGTTGAGAAAATGCATTGTTTCGATTATTAAATTTATTATTAATGTAAATGCATTTTGAATGATGAGTAAAATATAATATTTGAAAATCTTAATGGAACAAAAATACAAGTAATAGACTCAATTGTATAAAATACACATTTGTGGATAAATATTATATGTAGTAATCACAAGTTTTGATCTTGTGTGAACCTTATTGCTCTTGAGGGGAGTGGGGAAACTTCTTGTTAGAGTCCATTTTATTTGTTTTTTCTTAAGTAATATGTTTCTAGACAAAAATTATACAAATTATTTTAAATTGTATTGTGACAAAGAAGACAATTAAAAAATTTACAAAATTTAAAATACAATTGATTATTAATGATGGATTTATCCCTATAGGACTTGAAAATTAAAGTTGAATAGATGCAATGTTTTGATCATTAAATTTATTGTTAATGTCATTGCATTTTGAATGGTAAGTAAAACATGATATTTGAAAATCTTAATTGAACAGAAAAACAAGTAATGGACTCAATTATATAAAATACACCTTTGTGAATGAATATTATAAGTAGTTATCACAAGTTTCAACCTTGGGTCAACCTTATTACTCTTAAGGGGAGTGGGGAAACTTTTTATTAGAGTTGATTTTATTTGCTTTTTCTTAACTAATATATTGATTGACAAACATTATATAAATTATTGCAAATTACATTGTGTCAAAGGAAACAATTAAAAGAACTACAAAATTTAAATTCAACTAATTATTAACAATGCATTTATTGCAATAGGACTTTAAAATACTAAAAGTTGAGAAATTACAATGTTTTAATTATGAAATTTATTGTTAATGTCATTGCATTTTGAATGGTGAGTAAAATATAATATTTGAAAATCTCAATTGAACAAAAATACAAGTAATGGACTTAATTGTATAAAATATACTTTTGTAGATGAATATTATACATAGTAATCACAGGAGTCAATCTTGGGTCAACCATATTGCTCTTGAGGGCAATGGGGAAACCTTTTATTAGTGTCCATTACATTTGCTTTTTCTTAAGCAATATATTGGTAGAGAAAACCTATAAAAATTATTTCAAATTGCTTTGTGACAAAGGACACAATTAAAAAAATTATAAATTATAAATTTAACTGATTATTAATAATGGATTTATCCCTTTAATACTGTAAAATTCTAAAAGTTGAAACACCGTAATGTTTTCATTATTAAATCTATTGTTAATGCCCTTGCATTTTAAATGATGAGTAAAATATAATATTTGAAAATCTTAATTCAACAAAAATACATGTAATGGACACAATTGTATAAAATACACTTTTTTTGGATGAATATTATAAATAGTAATCGCAAACTTCAATCTTGGGTCAGCCATATTGCTCTTGAAGGGAGTGGGGAAAATTCTTATTAGAGTCCTATACATTAGCTTTTCTAAAGTAATATTTTTTTAGACTAAAATTATATAAATCTTTTCAAATAGCAATGTCACAAAGGAGACAATTAAAAAAATTACAAAATTAAAATTCAATTGATAATTAATAATGCATTTATCCCTACAAGACCTTAAAATTCTAAAAATTGAAAAAGTGCAACTTTATGATTTTTAAATTTATTACTAATGTCATTGAATTTGAATGGTGAGAAAAAAAATTAATATTTGAAAGTCTTAATTTAACAAAAATACAAATAAGAAACTCAATTGTATAAAATACACTTTTGTGGATGAATATTATGTTTAGTAATTGCAACCTTCAATCTTGGGTTAACCATATTGCAATTGAGGGGAGTGCAGCACTTCTTATTAGAGTCCATTTCTTTTTGTTTTTTCTTAAGTAATATGTTTGTAGCCAAAAATTTTATAAATTATTTCAAATTGCATTGTGGCAAAAAACACAATTAAAAAAATAACAAAATTTAAATTCAATTGATTATTAATAATGGATTTATCCCTATAGGACTTTAAAATTTTAAATGTTGAGAAAATGCAATGTTTTGATTATTAAATTTATTGTTAATATTATTGCATTTTGAATAGTGAGTAAAACATAATATTTGAAAATTTTAATTGAACAAAAATACAAGTAATTGACACAATTATATAAAATACACTTTAGTGAACAAATATTATAAATAGCAATTTTAAACTTTAATCTTGGGTCAACCATATTGCTCTTAAAGGGAGTAGGGAAAATTCGTATTAGAGTCTCATACATTAGCTTCTTCTAAGGTAAAATTTTTTTAGACTAAAATTATATATATCATTTCAAATAACAATGTCACAAAGGAGATAATCAAAAAAATTATAAAATTAAAATTCAACTGATATTTAACAATGCATTTATTCCTATAGGACTTTAAAATTCTAAAAATTGAAAAAGTGCAATGTTTTGACTTTTAAATTTATTGCTAATGTCATTGCATTTGAATGATGAGAAAAACAAAATATTTGAAAGTTTTAATTATAGAAAAATATAAGTAATGGACTCACTTGTATAAAATACACTTGTGTGGATAAATATTATAAATAGTAATCACAAGTTTCAATATTAGGTCAACAATATTACTCTTGAGGGTAGTGGGGAAACTTCTTATTGGAGTCCATTTTCTTTACTTTTTCTTATGTAATATGTTTGTAGACAAAAATTATATAAATTATTTTAAATTGCATTATGGCAAAGAAGATAATTAAAAAAATTACAAAATTTGAATTCAATTGATTATTTACAATGGATTTATCCCCATAGGACTTTAAAATTCTAAAAGTTGAGAAAATGCAATGTTTTGATTATTAAATTTATTAGTAATGTCATTCCATTTTGAATGGTGAGTAAAACATAATATTTGAAAATCTTAATTGAACAAAAATACAAGTAATGAACTCAATTGTATAAAATACACCTTTGTGGATAAATATTATAAGTAGAAATCGCAAGTTTCAATATTGGGTTAACCTTATTACTCTTGAGGGGAGTGGGGAAACTTTTTATTAGAGTTCATTTTATTTGATTTTTCTTAAGTAATATATTGGTAGACAAAAATTATATAAATTATTTCAAATTCTATTGTGGCAAAGGAGACAATTAAAAAACTACAAAATTTATATTCAACTCATTATTAAGAATGGATTTATCACAAAAGGACTTTAAAATACTAAAAGTTGAAAAATGCAATGTTTTGATTATTAAATTTATTGTTAATGTTTTTGCATTTTGAATGGTGGGTAAAACATAATATTTGAAAATCTTAATTAAACAAAAACACAAGTAATGGACACAATTATATAAAATACACTTTAGTGGACGAATATTATAAATTGCAATCCCAAGTTTCAATATTGGGTGAAGCATATTGCTTTTGAGGGGAGTGGGGAAAATTCTTATTAGAATCTCATACTTTATCTTTTTCTAAGGTAAAATTTTTTTAGACTAAAATTATATAAATCATTTTGACTACCAATGTCTCAAAGGAGATAATCAAAAAAATTACAAAATTAAAATTCAACTAATAATTAACAATGCATTTATTGCTACAGGACTTTAAAATTCTAAAAATTGAAAGAGTGCAATGTTTTGACTTTTAAATTTATTGTTAATGTCATTGCATTTGAATGGTGAGAAAGACATAATATTTAAAAGTCTTAATTGAAGAAAAATACAAGTAATGAACTCAATTGTATAAAATACACTTTTGTGGATGAATATTATAAATAGTAATTGCAAGATTCAATCTTGGGTCAACCATATTGCTCTTGAGGGGAGTGGGGAAACTTCTTATTAGAGTTCATTTTTTTTCCCTTTTCATATGTAATACATTTGTAGACAAAAATTATATAAATTATTTCAAATTACATTGTGGTAAAGAAGACAATTAAAAAAATTACAAAATTTAAACTTAACTCATTATTAACAATGGATTTATTCTTAGAGGACTTTAAAATTCTAGAAGTTGTGAAAATGCAATGTTTTGATTATTAAATTTATTATTAATGTCATTGCATTTTGAATAGTAACTAAAACATAATATTTGAAAATATCAATGAAACAAAAATACAAGTAATAGACTCAATTATATAAAATATACTTTTGTGAATGAATATTATAAATAATAATTGTAGGATTCAATCTTGGGTCAACCATATTACTCTTAAGGGCAATGGGGAAACTTCTTATTAGCATCCATTACATTTGCTTTTTCTTAAGTAATATATTGGTAGATAAAACCTATAAAAATTATTTCAAATTGCTTTGTGGCAAAGGAGGCAATTAAAAGAATTATAAATTATAAATTTAACTGATTATTGACAATGGATTTATCCCTTTAATACTGTAAAATTCTAAAAGTTGAAACAACGTAATGTTTTCATTATTAAATTTATTGTTAATGCCCTTACATTTAGTAAAACATAATATTTGAAAATTTTAATTCAACAAAAATACATGTAATGGACACAATTGTATAAAATACACTTTTCTAGATGAATATTATAAATAGTAATTGCAAACTTTAATCTTTGGTCAACTATATTGCTCTTGAGGGGAGTGGGGAAAATTCTTATTAGAGTCTCATACATTAACCTTTTTTAAAGTAATATTTTTTAAAACTAAAATTATATAATCATTTCAAATAGCAATGTCACAAAGGAGACAATTAAAAAAATTACAAAATTAAAATTCAACTGATAATTAACAATGCATTTATTCCTATAGGATTTTAAAATTTCAAAAATTAAAAAAGTGCAATATTTTGATTTTTAAATTTATTGCTAATGGCATTGCTTTTGAATGGTGAGAACAATATAATATTTGAAAATCTTAATTGAACAAAAATACAAATAATAGACTTAATTGTCTAAAATACACTTTAGTGGACAAAATTATAAATAACAATCTCAAGTTTTAATGTTGGGTGAAGTATATTGCCCTTTAGGGGAGTAGGGAAAATTCTTATTAGAGTCTCATACATTAGCTTTTTCTAAGGTAAAATGTTTTTCAGCTAAAATTAAATAGATCATTTCAAATAGTAATGTCACAAAGGAGACAACCAAAAAAATTACAAAATTAAAATTTAACTGATAATTAACAATGCATTTATTCCCAAAGGACTTTAAAATTCTAAAAATTGAAAAAGTGCAATGTTTTGATTTTTAAATTTATTACTAATGCTATTGCATTTGAATGGTGAGAAAGACATAATATTTGAAATTCTTAATTGAAGAAAAATACAAGTAATGGACTTAATTGTATAAAATACACTTTTGTAAATGAATATTATAAATAGTAATCGCAATATTTAATCTTGGGTCAACCTTATTGCTCTTGAAGAGAGTGGGGAAACTTCTTACTAGAGTTTTTTTAAGGTAAAATATTTTTAGACTAAAATTAAATAAATCATTTCAAATAGCAATGTCACAAAGGAGATAATCAAAAAAATTACAAAATTAAAATTCAACTCATAATTAACAATGCATTTATTGCTACAGAACTTTTATGGATGAATATAATAAATAGTAATCGTAGGTTTCAATTTTGGGTCAACCATATTGCTCTTAAAGGGAGTGGGGAAACTTCTTATTACCATCCATTACATTTGCTCTTTGTTAAGTGATATGTTGGTAGATAAAACCTATAAAAATTATTTCAAATTGCTTTATGGCAAAGGAGACAATTAAAAAAATTATAAATTATAAATTATAAATTTAACTGATTATTAACAATGAATTTATCTTTTTAATACTGTAAAATTTTAAAAGTTGAAACAATGTAATGTTTTCATTATTAAATTTATTATTGATGCCTATGCATTTTGAATGGTGAGTAAAACATAATATTTGAAAATCTTTATTCAACAAAAATACATGTAATGGACTCAATTGTTTAAAATACACTTTTGTAGATAAATATTATAAATAGTAATCGCAAGTTTCAATCTTTGATCAACCATATTGCTCTTAAAGGGAGTGGGGAAAATTCTTATTAGAGTCCCTTACACTAGCCTTTTTTAAAGTAATATTTTTACTAAAATTAAATAAATCATTTCAAATAGCAATGTCACAAAGGAGATAATAAAAAAAATTACAAAATTAAAATTCAACTCATAATTAAAAATGCATTAATTGTTATAGGACTTTTGTGGATGAATATAATAAATAGTAATCGTAGGTTTCAATCTTGAGTCAACCATATTGCTCTTGAAGGGAGTGGGGAAACTTCTTATTAACATCTATTACATTTGCTCTTTGTTAAGTGATATGTTGGTAGATAAAACCTATAAAAATTATTTTAAATTGTTTTGTGGCAAAGGAGACAATTAAAAAAATTATAAATTATAAATTTAACTGATTATTAACAATGAATTTATCCCTTTAATACTGTAAAATTCTAAAAGTTGAAACAACGTAATATTTTCATTATTAAGTTTATTGTTAATGCCCGTGCATTTTGAATGGTGAGTAAAATATAATATTTGAAAATCTTTATTCAACAAAATACATGTAATGGATTCAATTGTTTAAAATACACTTTTGTAGATGAATATTATAAATAGTAATCGCAAGTTTCAATCTTTGGTCAACCATATTGCTCTTAAAGGAGTGGGGAAAATTCTTATTAAAGTCCCTTACATTAGCCTTTTTTAAAGTAATATTTTTTTAGACTAAAATTATATAAATTGTTTCAAATAGCAATGTCACAAAGGAGACAGTTAAAAAAATTACAAAATTAAATTTCAACTGATACTTAACATTGCATTTATTCCCACAGGACTTTAAAATTCTAAAAATTAAAAAAGTGCAATGTTTTGATTTTTAAATTTATTGCTAATGCCATTGCATTTTAATGGTGAGAAAGACATAATATTTGAAAGTCTTAATTGAAGAAAAATACAAGTAATATACTCAATTGTATAAAATACACTTTTGTGGATAAATATTATAAATAGTAATTGTAGGTTTCAATCTTGGGTCAACCATATTACTCTTGAGGGGAGTGGGGAAACTTCTTATTAGCATCCATTACATTTACTCTTTCTTAAGTGATATGTTGGTAGACAAAACTTATAAAATTTTTTTCAAATTACTTTGTGGCAAAGGAGACAATTAAAAAAAAATTATAAATTATAAATTCAACTGATTATTAACAATGAATTTATTCTTTTAAGACTTTAAAATTCTAAAAGTTGAAAGCACGTAATGTTTTGATTATTAAATTTATTGTTAATGCCCTTACATTTTGAATTGTGAGTAAAACATAATATTTGAAAATCTCAATTCAACAAAAATACAAGAAATGGACTCAATTGTTTAAAATACACTTTTGTGGATGAATATTATAAATAGTAATCGCAGGTTTCAATCTTGGGTCAACCATATTGCTCTTGAGGGGAGTGGGGAAACTTCTTATTAGCACCCATTACATTTGCTCTTTCTTATGTAATATGTTGGTAGACAAAACTTATAAAAATTATTTCAAATTACTTTGTGGCAAAGGAGACAATTAAAAAAATTACAAAATTTAAATTCACTTGATTATTAACAATGGATTTATCCCTTTAAAACTATAAAATCTTAAAAGTTGAAAAAACACAATGTTTTGATTATTAAATTTATTGTTAATGCCTTTGCATTTTGAATGGTGAGTAAAATATAATATTTGAATATGTTAATTGAACAAAAATACAAGTAATGGACTCAATTGTATAAAATACACTTTAGTGGACGAATATTATAAATAGCAATCCCAAGCTTCAATGTGGGTCAAGCATATTGCTCTTAAGTATTGCTCTTGAGGGGAGTGGGAAATTTCTTATTAGAGTCCCATATATTATCTTTCCCGAAAATAATATTTTTTTAAACTCAAATTATATAAATCATTTGAAATTGCAATGTCACGAAGTAGACAATTAAAAGAATTACAAAATTAAAATTCAACTGATAATTAACAAAGTATTTATCCCTATAGGACTTTAAAATTCTAAAAATTGAAAAAGTACAATATTTTGATTTTTAAATTTATTGCTAATGTCATTGCATTTGAATGGTGAGTCAAACATAATATTTGAAAATCCTAATTGAACAAAAATACAGGTAATGGACTCAATTGTATAAAATACACTTTTGTGGACAAATATTATAAATAGCAATTCCATGCTTCAATGTTGGGTCAAACATATTGCTTTTGAGGGGAGTGGGGAAAATTTTTATTAGAGTCCCATACATTATCTTTTTCTAAAGTAATATTTTTTTAGACTCAAATGATGCAAATCATTTGAAATTGCAATGTCACAAAGGAGACAATTAAAAAAATTACAAAATTAAAATTCAACTGATAATTAATAAAGTATTTATCCCTATAGGACTTTAAAATTCTAAAAATTGAAAAAATACAATGTTTTGATTTTTAAATTTATTGCTAATGTTATTGCATTTGAATGGTGAAGAAAACATAATATTTGAAACCCTTAATTGAACAAAAATACAAGTAATGGTCTTAATTGTATAAAATAAACTTTTGAGGATAAATATTATAAGTAGTAATCACAAGTTTCAACCTCGAGTCAAACGTATTGTTTTGGAGGGGAGTGAGGAAACTTTTTCCTAGAGTCCATTGCATTTGCTTTTTCTTAAGTAATATGTTAGTAGTCAAAAATTATACAAATTATCTCAAATTGCTTTGTGGCAAAGTAGACAATTAAAAAAATTACAAAATTTAAATTTACTTGGTTATTAACAATGGATTTATCCCTTTAAAACAATAAAATTCTAAAAGTTGAAAAAATGTAATGTTTTGATGATTAAATTTATTGTTAATACCCTTGCATTTTGAATGGTGAATCAAACATAATATTTGAAAATCCTAATTGAGCAAATATACAAGTAACGGACTGAATTGTATAAAATACACTTTTGTGGACGAATATTATAAATACCAATCTCATGCTTTAATGTTGGGTCAAGCATATTGCTTTTGAGGGGAGTGGGGAAAGTTTTTATTAGAGTCCCATACATTATCTTTTTCTATAGTAATATTTTTTTAGACTCAAATTATGCAAATCATTTGAAATCGCAATGTCATAAAGGAGACAATTAAAAAAATTACAAAATTAAAATTCAATTGATAATTAACAAAGCATTTATTCCTATAAGACTATTAAATTCTAAAAATTGAAAAAGTACAATGTTTTGATTTTTAAATTTATTACTAATGTCATTGCATTTGAGTGGTGAGTCAAATATAATATTTGAAAATCCTAATTGAACAAAAATACAGGTAATGGACTTAATTGTATAAAATACACTTTTGTGGACAAATATTGTAAATAGCAATCTCATGCTTCAATGTTAGGTCAAGCATATTGCTTTTGAGGGGAGTGGGGAAAATTTTTATTAGAGTCCCATACATTATCTTTTTCTAAAGTAATACTTTTTTAGACTCAAATTATGCAAATCATTTGAAATTGCAATGTCACAAAGGAGACAATTAAAAAATTACAAAATTAAAATTCAACTGATAATTAACAAAGCATTTATCCCTACAGGACTTTAGAATTCTAAAAATTGAAAAAGTACAATATTTTGATTTTTAAATTTATTGCTAAAGTCATTGCATTTGAATGGTGAAAAAAACATAATATTTGAAACCCTTAATTGAACAAAAATACAAGTAATGGTCTTAATTGTATAAAATAAAATTTTGTGGATAAATATTATAAGTAGTAATCACAAACTTCAACCTCGGGTCAACCTTATTGTTTTGGAGGGGAGTGAGGAAACTTTTTCTTAGAGTCCATTGCATTTACTTTTTCTTAAGTAATATGTTGGTAGTCAAAAATTATAAAAATTATCTCAAATTGCTTTGTGGCAAAGTAGACAATTAAAAAAATTACAAAATTTAAATTTACTTGGTTATTAACAATGGATTTATCCCTTTAAAACAATAAAATTCTAAAAGTTGAAAAAACGTAATGTTTTGATGATTAAATTTATTGTTAATGCCCTTGCATTTTGAATGGTGAGTCAAACATAATATTTGAAAATCTTAATTGAACAAAAATACAAGTAACGGACTCAATTGTATAAAATACACTTTTATGGACGAATATTATAAATAGCAATCCCATTACAAAATTTAAATTCAACTGATTATTAACAATAGATTTATCCTTAGAGGACTTTAAAATTCTAAAAGTTGAAAAAACGCAATATTTTGATTATTAAATTTATTGTTAATGCCCTTGCGTTTTGAATGATGAGTAAAACATAGTATTTGAAAATCTTAATTGAACAAAAATACAAGTAATGGACTCAATTGTATAAAATAAAATTTTGTGGATGAATATTATAAATTGTAATCGCAAGCTTCAATCTTGGGTCAACCATATTGCTCTTGAGGGGAGTGAGGAAACTTCTTTTCAGAATCCATTGTATTTGTTTTTTCTTAAGTAATATGTTTGTAGACAAAAATTATATAAATTATTTAAAATTGCATTATGGCAAAGGAGATAATTAGAAAAATTACAAAATTTAAATTCAACTAATTATTAACAGTGGATTTATCCGTATAGAACTATAAAATTCTAAAAGTTGAGAAAATGCAATGTTTTGATTATTAAAGTTATTGTGAAAGCCATTGCATTTTGAATGGTGAGTAAAATATAATATTTGATAATCTTAAGTGAACAAAAATAAAAGTAATGGACTTAATTATATACAATATACTTTTGTGGATGAATATTATAATAGTAATTGCAAACTTCAATCTTGTGTAAACCATATTCCTCTTGGGGGGAGTGGGGAATCTTCTTATTCGAGTGCATTTTATTTGCTTTTTCTTATGTAATATGGTTGTAGACAAAAATTATATATATTATTTCAAATTTCTTTATGGCAAAGGGGACAATTAAAAAAATTACAAAATTTTAATTCAACTGATTATTTATAATGGATTTATCGCTATAGGACTTTAAAATTCTAAAAGTTGAGAAAATGCAATGTTTTGATTATTAAATTTATTGTTAATGCCATTGCATTTTGAATGGTAAGTAAAACATAATATTTGAAAATCTTAATCAAACAAAAATAATAGTAAGGGACTTAATTGTATAAAATACACTTTTGTGAAAAAATATTATAATAGTAATTGCAAGTTTTAATCTTGGGTCAACCATATTGCTCTTGAGGGGAGTGGGGAAACTTCTTATGATAGTGCATTTTATTTTCCTTTTCTTGACTAATATGTTTGCAGAGAAAAATTATATAAATTATTTAAAATTGCATTGTGGCAAAGGAGATAATTAAAAAAATTACAATATTTAAATTCAATTGATTATTAACAATGGATTTATGCCTATAGAACTATAAAATTCTAAAAGTTGAGAAAATGAAATGTTTTGATTATTAAAGTTATTGTGAAAGCCATTGTATTTTGAATGGTGAGTAAAACATAATATTTGAAAATCTTAATTGAATAAAAATATGATTAATGGACTCAATTATATAAAATACACTTTTGTGGATGAATATTAGAAATAGTAATCATAAACTTCAATCTTGGGTCACCCATATTCCTCTTAAGGGGAGTGGGGAATCTTCTTATTCGAGTGCATTTTATTTGCTTTTTCTTAAGTAATATGTTTGTAGACAAAAATTATATGTATTATTTCTAATTGCATTGTGGCAAAGGAGACAATTAAAAAAATTATAAAATATAAATTCAACTGATTATTAACAATGAATTTATCCCTATAAGACTTTAAAATTGTAAAAGTTGAAACAACCCAAAGTTTTGATAATTAAATTTATTGTTAATGTCATTGCATTTTGAATGGTGAGTAAAACGTAATATTTAAAAATCTTAATTGAGCAAAAATATAAGCAATGGACTCAATTGTATAAAATATACTTTAGTGAACGAATATTATAAATAGCAATCCCAACCTTCAATGTTGGGTCAAGCATATTACTCTTGAGGGGAGTGGGGAAACTTCTTCTTAGAGTCCATTTCATTTGCTTTTCCTTAAGTAATATGTTGGTGGACAAAAATTATATAAATTATTTCAAACTGCATTGTGGCAAAGGGGACAATTTAAAAAATTTAAAATATTTAAATTCAATTGATTATTAACAAAGGATTTATCTCTATAGCACTTTAAAATTCTAAAAGTTGAAAAAATGCAATGTTTTGATTATTAAATTTATTGTTAAAACCATTGCATTCTATATGCTGAGTAAAACATAACATTTGAAAATCTTAATTGAACAAAAATACAATTAATGGACTCAATTGTATAAAATACACTTTTATGGATGAATATTAGAAATAGTAACCACAAGCTTCAATCTTGGGTCACCCATATTGCTCTTGAGGGGAGTGGGGAAACTTCTTCTTAGAGTCCATTGTATTTGCTTTTCTTTTAGTAATATGTTGGTGGACAAAAATTATATAAATTATTTCAAACTACATTGTGGCAAAGGGGACAATTTAAAAAAATTAAAATATTTAAATTCAACTGATTATTAACAAAGGATTTATCTCTATAGGACTTTAAAATTCTAAAAGTTGAGAAAATGCAATGTTTTGATTATTAAATTTATTATTAAAACCATTGCATTCTATATGCTGAGTAAAACATAACATTTAAAAATATTAATTGAACAAAAATACAATTAATAGACTCACTTGTATAAACTACACTTTTGTGGATGAATATTAGAAATAGTAACCGAAAGCTTCAATCTTGGGTTACCCATATTGCTCTTAAGGGGAATGGGGAATCTTCTTATTCGAGTGCATTTTATTTGCTTTTTTTAAGTAATATGTTTATAGACAAAAATTATATAAATTATATTAAATTGCATTGTGGCAAAGGAGACAATTAAAAAAATTATAAAATATAAATTCAAATGATTATTAACAATAGATTTATCCCTATAAGACTTTAAAATTCTAAAAGTTGAAAAAACCCAATGTTTTGATAATTAAATTTATTGTTAATGTTGTTGCATTGTGAATGATGAGTAAAACGTAATATTTGAAAATCTTAATTAAACGAAAATACAAATAATGGACTCAATTGTATAAAATACACTTTAGTGGATAAATATTATAAATAGCAATCCCAATCGTCAATGTTGGGTCAAGCATATTGCTTTAAAGGGGAGTAAGGAAACTTCTTCCTAGAGTCCATTGCATTTGTTTTTTCTTGAATAATATGTTGGTAGACAAAAATTATATAAATTATTTCAAATTGCATTGTGGCAAAGGAGACAACTAAAAAAAATTAGAATATTTAAATTCAATTGATGATTAACAAAGGATTTATCTCTATAGGACTTTAAAATTTTAAAAGTTGATGGAAGTGGGGAAACTTCTTATTAAAGTCCCATATATTAGCTTTTTCTAAAGTAATATTTTTTTAGACTAAAATTATATAAATCATCTCAATTATCAATGTCACCAAGGAGATAATTAAAAAAATTACAAAATTAAAATTCAACTGATACTTAACATTGCATTTATTCCCATATTGCTATTGAGGGGAGTGGGAAAATTTCTTCTTAGAATCCATTGCATTTGTTTTTTCTTAAGTAATATGTTGGTAGACAAAAATCATATAAATTATATCAAATTGCATTGTGGCAAAGGAGACAGTTTAAAAAAACTAGAAAATTTAAATTCAGCTGATTACCAATGGATTTATCTCTATAGGACTTTAAAATTCTAAAAGTTGAGAAAATGCAATGTTTTGATAATTAAATTTATTGTTAATGTTGTTGCATTTTGAATGGTGAGTAAAATATAATATTTGAAAATCTTAATTGAGCAAAAATAAAAGTAATGGACTTAATTGTATAAAATACATTTTTGTGGATGAATATTATAATAGTCATCGCAAACTTCAATCTTAGGTCAACCATATTACTCTTGAGGGGAGTAGGGAAACTTCTTATTAAGGTGCAATTTATTTGCTTTTTCTTAAGTAACATATTGGTAGACAAAAATTATATAAATTATATCAAATTGCATTATGGCAAAGGAGACAATTAAAAAAATGAGAATATTTAAATTCAATTGATTATTAACAATAGATTTATTTCTATAAGACATTAAAATTTTAAAAGTTAAGAAAATGCAATGTTTTGATTATTAAATTTATTGTTAAAGCCATTGCTTTTTGAATGTTAAGTAAAACATAACATTTGAAAATCTTAATTGAACAAAAATACAATTAATGGACTCAATTGTATAAAATACACTTTCGTGGATGAATATTAGAAATAGTAATCACAAGTTTCAATATTGGGTCAATTATATTGCTCTTGAGAGGAGTGGGGAAACTTTTTCATATAGTCCATTGCATTTGCTTTTTCTTAAGCAACATTCTGGTAGACAAAAATTATATAAATTATATCAAATTGTATTGTGGCAAAGGAGAAAATTAAAAAATTAGAAAATTTAAATTCAAATAATTATTAACAATGGATTTATCTTTATAGGGTTTAAAATTATAAAAGTTGACAAAATGCAATGTTTTGATTATTAAATTTATTGTTAAAGCTATTTCATTTTGAATGCTGAGTAAAACATAACATTTGAAAATCTTAATTGAACAAAAATATGATTAATGGACTCGATTGAATAAAATACACTTTTTTGGATGAATATTATAATTATAATCGCAAACCTTAATCTTGAGTCAGTCATAGTGCTCTTGAGGGGAGTGGGGAAACTTCTTCTTAGAGTTCATTGCATTTGCTTTTTCTTAAGTAATATGTTGGTAGACAAAAACTATATAAATTATTTCAAATTGCATTGTGGCAGAGGAGACAATAAAAAAAAAACTAGAATATTTAAATTCAACTGATTATTAATAATAGATTTATCACTATAGGACTTTAAAATTCTAAAAGTTAAGAAAATGCAATGTTTTGATTATTAAATTTATTATTAATGTCATTGCATTTTGAATGGTGAGTAAAACATAATATTTGAAAATCTTAATTAAACAAAAATACAAGTAATTGACTCAATTGTATAAAATAAAATTTTATGGTTGAATATTATAAATTGTAATCGGAAGATTTAATCCTGGGTCAACCACATTGCTCTTGAGGGAAGTGGGGAAACTTTTTATGAGAGTGCATTTTATTTGCTTTTTCTTGAGTAATATGTTTCTAGACAAAACTTATATAAAATATATCGAATTGCATTGTGGCAAAGGAGACATTTAAAAAAATTAGAATTTTTAAATTTAACTGATTATTAACAATAGATTTATCTTTATAGGACTTTAAAATTCTAAAAGTTGAGAAAATGCAATGTTTTGATTATTAAATTTATTGTTAAAACCATTGCACTTTAAATGTTGAGTAAAATATAACATTTGAAAATCTTAATTGAGCAAAATTATGATTAATAGGCTCAATTGTATAAAATACACTTTTGTGGACTAGAAATAGTAATCACAAGTTTCAATATTGGGTCAACTATATTACTCTTGAGGAGAGTGGGGAAACTTTTTCTGAGAGTACATTGCATTTGCTTTTTTTTTTT
>JAHOYR010005507.1:0-12326 GCA_023213295.1 Bruguiera hainesii | reverse complement strand
AAAAGAAAGATTGATAAAAGAGAAAAGAGAGGAGAAAACGTGATGACACAAGAGAAAGAGTAGAAAAAAGAAAATTTTTATGCAAAAGAGAGTGATGTTGAAAAAGCATTCTATGCCAAACAGCCTATGATCATACTTTTGTACAAGAAGGTTTATTTTAACACTAACAAGTTTGACCCATCTTTGCCTAGCGTTGTTATTACTTTATTATAGGAATTTGAAGATGTATTCCTTGATGATGTCCCAAGCGGATTGCCACCTAATAGAGGAATTGAGTATAAAATTGATTTCATCCTAGGTGCATCCATCCCTAACCGGCCAGCATATAAGAGTAATTCTGAGGAGACAAAGGAGCTTTAAAGGCAGGTTGAGGAGCTTATTTCCAAAGGATATGTGACGGAAAGCATGAGTCTATTTGCTATTCTTGTCCTACTTGTACTACTTATACCCAAGAAGGATGGGACTTGGAGGATGTGTGTTGATTATCGAGCAATCAACAAAATCACTGTAAAGTATCGTCACCCCATACCTAGATTAGATGACATGCTGGATGAATTGCATGATTCATGTGTCTTTTCTAAGATTGATTTGAAAAGTGGATATCATTAAATTAGGATGAGAGAGGGAGATGAGTAGAAAACAACTTTCAAAACTAAGTACGGTTTGTATGAATGGCTTATTATGTCATTTGGTCTCACTAATACACCAAGCACTTTTATGCGACTAATGAATCATCTTTTGCGTCCATTCATTGGTAAATTTGTGGTTGTCTATTTTGATGATATTTTGGTTTATAGTAAAACCCTAGAAGAGCATCTTGATCATTTACGTTCTATTGTAAGTGTTTTACGTTCTGAAAAATTGTATACTAACTTAAGGAAATGTTCCTTTTGTACTAATCAGATCACATTTCTTGGCTATGTGGTGAGTTCTAAAGGTGTTGAGGTTGACGAGGAAAAAGTTAAGGCAATTCGTGATTGGCCTACACCTAAGTTAATTAGTGATGTGCGTAGCTTTCATGGTCTAGCTAGTTTCTATAGACGCTTTGTTAGGGACTTTAGCACCATTGCTGCACCACTCACTGAGCTTATCAAAAAGAACACGAGTTTTAGGTGGGGTAATGACCAAGACAAGGCTTTTAATTGCATAAAGGAAAAATTAAGTTCTGCACCCCTACTTGCTTTACCTAACTCGGCAAAAGCTTTTGAGATTAAGTGTGATACTTCAGGTATTGGCATTGGAGCTGTTTTGGTGCAGGAAAGATGCTCAATTGCTTACTTCAATGAAAAGCTAAGTGGGGAAAGCCTTAATTATCCTACTTATGATAAAGAGATGTATGCATTGGTATAGGTTTTGGAGACATGGCAACATTACCTTTGGCCCAAGGAGTTTGTCATCCATTATGACCATGAATTGTTGAAGCACTCGAAGGGACAAGGAAAGTTGAACAAAGGACATGCTAGACTAATTATCCTACTAATGAATCGTGTTTTACGTCCATTCATTGGTAAATTTATGGTTATGTATTTTGATGATATTTTGGCCTATAGTAAAACCCTAGAAGAGTATCTTGATCATTTACGTTTTATTGTAAGTGTTTTATGTTATGAGAAATTGTATGGTAACTTAAAGAATTGTTCCTTCTGTACTAATCAGATCACATTTTTTGGCTATGTTGTGAGTGCTAAAGGTGTTGAGGTTGATGAGGAAAAAGTTAAGGTAATTTGTGCCTGGCCCACACCTAAGTCATTTAGTGATGTGCGTAGCTTTTATGGTCTAGCTAGTTTCTATAGACGCTTTGTTAGGGACTTTAGCACCATTGCTACACCACTCACTAAGCTTATCAAAAAGAACATAAGTTTAGGTGGGGTAGCGCCAAGACATGGCTTTCAATTGCATTAAGGAAAAATTAAGTTCAGCACCCCTACTTGCTTTACCTAACTCGGCAAAAGCTTTTGAGATTAAGTGTGATACTTCAGGTATTGGCATTGGAGCTGTTTTGGTGCAGGAAAGATGCTCAATTGCTTACTTCAATGAAAAGCTAAGTGGGGAAAGCCTTAATTATCCTACTTATGATAAAGAGATGTATGCATTGGTATAGGTTTTGGAGACATGGCAACATTACTTTTGGCCCAAGGAGTTTGTCATCCATTATGACCATGAATTGTTGAAGCACTCGAAGGGACAAGGAAAGTTGAACAAAGGACATGCTAAATGGATTGAATTCATTGAGACCTTTCCCTACATCATCAAATATAAACAAGGTAAGGAACATATGGTAGTTGATGCATTATCTCGTAGGTATGCCCTTATCTCTACACTTACTGCAAACTTATTAGGATTTGAACATATTAAAGATTTATATGTGAATGGTCCAAACTTTGCTAATATGTATGGAGCATGTGAGAAGTTAGCTTTTGAGAAGTTTTATAGGCATAAGGGTTTGTTATTTAGGGAAAATTGTTTATGCATGCCTATGACTTCTTTGAGGGAGTTGGTTGTGAGAAAAGCTCATGAGGGTGGTCTAATGGGTCATTTCAGAGTTAGGAAAACCCTAGATGTCCTAAATGAACATTTGTTTTGGCCACACATGAAACAAAATGTTGAGAGAATATGTGAGAAATGCATAACATATAAACAGGATAAATCTAGAGTTTTATCATATGGTTTTTATATACCCCTTTACCCATACTTGGGTTGATTTATCTATGGATTTTGTACTAGGATTGCCACGAACAAAAAGGGGTAAGGATTTTGTATTTGTTATTGTTTGATAGATTTTCAAAGATGGCGCACTTCATGACATGTCATAAAACTGATGATGCAAACCATGTGGCTAACTTATTCTTTAGAGAAGTAGTACGTTTACATGACATGCCACGAAGCAATGTTTCAAACTGGGATACAAAATTCTTCTGGAAGACTTTGTTGGGTAAGTTAAGTACTAAGCTATTATTTTCAACTAGTTGTTATCCACAAACTGATGGGTAGACTGAGGTGGTTAATCGAACTCGTTCTACTCTTTTATGTGCTATTATTCGAACAAATTTGAAAACAAGGGAATATTGTTTACCACATATCCAGTTTGCGCATAATAGGAGTGTTCATTTTAGTACTAGTTACTCTCCATTTGAAATTGTATATGGTTTTAATCGATTGACTCTTTTGGATTTGGTACCTATACTTGTCAATGAGCATGCTAGCATTGATGGTGAACACAAGGCTGACATGATAAAAAAAATTGCATGAGAAGGAGCAGCAACATATTGAAAAATGAACTGAGCAATATGCATCCTATGTCAAGGCATGAAAGAAGGTGGTGTTTGAACTTGGTGATTGGGTTTGGGAGCATATGTGCAAGGAATGATTCCCAGCTCAGAGGCATTCAAAGCTACAATCTAGAGGAAATGGTCACTTCTAAGTTATGGCACGAATTAATGACAATGCTTATAAGTTGGACCTTTCTGGTGAGTATAATGTGAGTGCAACATTTAACATTTATAATCTTTCCCCTTTTGATGTAGGTGATGATTTGAGGACAAATCCTTTTGAGGAGGGGGGGAATGATGAGAACCATGGAGATGATGGGTGGAAGGCTTTAATAGATGTAAGAGGTCCATTGCACATTCCAAAAGACCCAATAACACGACCTAGAATTTCAATGGATACAAAAGGCCCATTGCACATTCATTCAAGGTAATAACCATTCGATCCCTGATATTCATTTGCTTCTCTTACAATTTTGTTTTGTTCCATTTTTTGATAATAGGACCGTCTCCCCATTTCCTCTTAACAAGGCTTAAGACTTGGGCACAATAACTCATTCTCATAAAATGACCTAGAAAATACTTGTAAAAAAAGCAAATCAATATCCAATATAGGATTCTTTGATGGAATTCAATGGTTCGTGCTTCCAACGACATACATATGTACTTGTTGCAATGGATACATGTTTGTTATGCGTAAAAAGTTGTTTTTAATATCATTTTTCATGAATGACATCATTCAAGGTAATAACCACTTAATCTGTGATATTCATTTGCTTCCCCTACAATTTGTTTTGTTCCAATCTTCAATAATAAGACCCTCTCTCCATTTCCTCCTAACAAGGTTTAAGACTTAAGCACAATAACTCATTCTTATAAAATGACCTAGAAAATACTTCAAAGAAAGCAAATCAATATCCGTGACTCCTTTCTTTGATGGAATTCAATGGATTCCTGCTTCCAACGGTGTACATCTAAGCTTGTTGCAATGAATAAATGTTTGTTATGAGCAAAAAGTTGTTTTTAAGATCTTTTTTCATGAATGAGTTCATTCAAGGTAATAACCATTCAATCCTTAATATTCATTTGCTTCTCCTACAATTTGTTTTGTTTCTAACTTCAATAATAAGACCATCTCTCCATTTCCTCCCAAAAAGGCTTAAGACTTGGGCATGAATAAATATTTGTTAAAAGCAAAAATTTGCTTTTAAGATCATTTTTCATGAAAGAGTTCATTCAAGGTAATAACCTGATGAAAATCGTGGAGATGATGGATGGAAGGTTTCAATAGATCCAAAAGGTCCATTGCCCATTCAAGAAGGCCCAATAACACGAGCTAGAGTTTCAATTGAAGCAAGAGGTCCATTGCACATTCAAGAAGGCCCAATAACACAAGCTAGAGCTTCAATTGAAGCAAGAGGTCCATTGCACATTCCAGAAGGCCCAATAACACGAGCTAGAGCTTCCATGGATGCAAGAGGTCCATTGCACATTCCATAAGGCCCAATAACACGAGCTAGGGCCAGAAAGATTAAAGAAGCACTAAATGGGCTGATTCTGGACATTCAGGCCAACCAAATTTCAAATTGTGTGAATTCAAGTTTTAAAGAGAGCCCAGGCCTAATTAATATAATTGGACTACTTAATGATGCAGACTAAGTGATAGCATTCACACCTACATAGGAGTTTATTGTATGTGATGGAATTAGTCCGAAATTCCTCCAAAATAGGGATTTGTCCTAAATACAAATTTTGCCTCTTTAGGATTGTTATCTAATCCTATAAATAGGCACCCCTTGTAAGCTTTGGAAAGTAGACAATCAAGAAATAAGACAACTTTGAGTGAAATAAACAGCAAGGGTTTTTCTCCCTCGGTTCTTTTAAGAACTGAAGAACTTATCAAGACTTCTTCTTGTGGCGTTCAAATCGACTTATCACTCCTAATTCCTTCCTTTTCTGGAGTGTGGCATCCATATCCATCTTGAATACCCTAGGTTCGTGTTCCTTCGAATATTGCGTCTAGAGTTTGTGTTATTAAACTCTGATTTAGCTTTCCTGGTTGTTCTTTGATTCATTGTGTGCATTGGGTCCCTAAGTCACGACTTTTTGGGGTTTTCCGCATCATAACCATATGATCCTTGATGTTGATTATTGTTTTCTAGAATATGTTTTGTTCCATTTTTCAATAATAAGACCATCTCTCCATTTCCTCCAAACAAGGCTTAAGATTTGGGCACAGTAACTCATTCTCATAAAATGACCTAGAAAATACTTGTAAGAACAGCAAATCAATATCCAAGACTCCTTTCCTTGATGGAATTCAATGGATTTGTGCTTCCAACGGTGTACATTTGTGCCTGTTGCAATGGATACCTGTTTGTTATGTCCAAAAAGTTGTTTTTAAGATCATTTTTCATGAATGAGTTCATTCAAGGAAATAACGATTTGATCCCTCATATTGATGTGCTTCTGCTTCAATTTTTTTTGTTCCATTCTTCAATAATAAGATCGTCTCACCATTTTCTCCAAATAAGGCTTAAGATTTAGGCACAATAACTCATTCTCATAAAATCACCCAGAAAATACTTGTAAGAACAACAAATCAATATCCAATACTCCTTTCCTTGATGGAATTCAATGGATTCGTGTTTCCAACGGTGTACATTTGTGCCTATTGCAATGGATACATGTTTGTTATGCGTAAAAAGTTGTTTTTAAGATCGTTTTTCATGAATGAGTTCATTCAAGGTAATAACCATTTGATCCTTGATATTTATTTGCTTCTCTTACAATATGTTTTGTTCCATTATTTGATAATAAGACTGTCTCTCCATTTCCTCCTAACAAGGCTTGAGATTTGGGCACAATAACTCATTCTCATAAGATGACCTAGAAAATACATCTAAGAAAAGCAAATCAATATGACTCGTTTCTCTAATGGAATTCAATGGATTTTAGCTTCCAACAGTGTACATATGCGCTTGTTGCAATGAATAAATGTTTGTTATGAGCAAAAAGTTGATTTTAAGACCGTTTTTCACGAATGAGTTCATTCAATCCCTGATATTGATTTGCTTCTCCTAAAATTTGTTTTGTTCCAATCTTCAATAATAAGACCCTCTCTCCATTTCCTCTTGACAGGGCTTAAGCCTTGGGCACAATAACTCATTCTCATAAAATGACCTAGAAAATACTTGTAAGAAAAGCAAGTCAATATCTAAGACTCTTTTTTTGATGGAATTCAATGGATTCCTACTTCCAATGGTGTACATATGTGCTTGTTGCAATGAATAAATGTTTGTCATCAGCAAAAAGTTCTTTTTAAGATCATTTTTCATGAATGAGTTCATTCAAGGTAATAACCATTCAATCTCTGATATTCATTTGCTTCTTCTACAATTTTTTTTTTGTTTTTCAATTCCTTAATAATAAGTCCATCTCCCCATTTCCTCCTAATAAGGCTTAAGATTTGGGCACAATAATTGATTACCATAAAATAACCTAGAAAATACTTGTAAGAAAAGCAAATCAATATCCAAGACTCCTTTCTTTCATGGAATTCAATCAACTCGTGGTTCCAATTGTGTACATATGTGCTTGTTGCATTGGATACATGTTTGTTATGTGCAAAAAGTTGTTTTTAAGATCATTTTCCATGAATGAGTTCATTCAAGGTAATAACCATAGGATCCCTGATATTTATTATTTTTTACGACGATTTGTTTTGTTCCATTTTTCAATAATAAAACTGTCTCTCCATTTCCTCCTATCAAGACTTAAGACTTGGGCACAATAACTCATTCTCATAAAATGACCTAGAAAATACTTGTAAGAAAAGCAAATCAATATCCAAGACTCCTTTCTTTGATGGAATTCAATGAATTCAGGTTTCAAGCAGTGTACATTTGTGCTTCTTACAATGGATATGTGTTTGTTATGCGCAAAAAGTTGTTTTTAAGATTATTTTTCATGAAAGAGGTCATTCAAGGTAATAACCATTCAATCCTAGATATTCATTTACTTCTCCTACAAATAGTTTTATTTCAATCTTCAATAATAAGACCATCTCTCCATTTCCTCCTAACAAGGCTTAAAATTTGGGCACAATAAGTCATTCTTATGAAATGACCAAGAAAATACATGTAAGAAAAGCAAATCAATATCCAAAACTATATTAAGAAAAGCAAATCAATATCCAAGACTATATTCAATGGATTCTTGCTTCCGATGGTTTACATATGTGCTTGTTGCAACAAATAAATGTTTGTTAAGAGCTAAAATTTGTTTTTAAGATCAATTTTCATCAATGAGTTCATTCAAGGTAATAACCATATGATCCTTGATTTTGATTTGCTTCTGCTACGATTTGTTTTGCTTAATTCTTCAATAATAAGACTGTCTCTCAATTTCCACCAAACAAGGCTTAAGACTTAGGCACAATAACTCATTTTCATAAAATGACCTACAAAATACTTGTAAGAAAAACAAATCAATATGCAAGACTCCTTTCTTTGATGGAATTAAATGGATTCTTGCTTCCAACAGTGTACATATTTGCTTGTTGCAATGAATAAATGTTTGTTATTAGCAAAAGTTGTTTTGAAGACAACGAGTTCATTCAAGGTAATAACTATTCAATCCTTGATATTCATTTTCTTCTCCTACAATTTGTTTAGTTCCAATCCTTAAAAGTAAGACCATTTCTCCATTTCCTCCCAACAAGGCTTAACACTTGGGCACAATAACTCATTCTCAGAAAATGACCCAGAAAATACTTGTAAGAAAATCAAATCAATATCCATGACTCCTTTCTTTCATGGAATTCAATGGATTCCTTCTTCCAACAATGTACATTTGTGTTTGTTGCAATGAATAAATGTTTCTTATCGGCAAAAAGTTGTTTTTAAGATCATTTTTCATGAACGAGTTCATTCAAGGTAATAACGATTCAATCCCTGATATTTGTTTGCTTCACCTACAATTTGTTTTGTTCCAATCTTGAATAATAAGACCATCTCTCCATTTCCTCCTAACAAGGCTTAACATTTGGCACAATAACTCATTCTCATAAAATGACCTAGAAAATACTTGTAAGAAAAGCAAATGAATATTCGAGACTCCTTTCTTTGATCGAATTCATTGGATTCATGCTTCCAAAGGTGTACATATGTGCTTGTTGTATTGGATACATGTTTGTTATATGCAAAAAGTTTTTTTTTTAAGATCATTTTTCTTGAATGAGTTCATTTAAGGTAATAACCATATGATCCCTAATATTTATTACCTTTTCCTATATTTTTTTTGTTCCATTCTTTAATAATAAGACCATCTCTCCATTTGCTCCAAACAAGGCTTAAGACTTGGGCATAATAACTCATTCTCCTAAATTGACCCAGAAAATACTTATAAGAAAAGCAAATCAATATCCATGACTCCATTTTTTGATGGAATTCAATGGATCCTTACTTCCAACGATGTACATATGAGCTTGTTGCAATAAATAAATGTTTGTTAGGAACAAAAAGTTGTTTTCAGCATCATTTTTCATGAATCAGTTCATTCAAGGTATTAACCATTCGATCCCTGATATTCATTTGCTTCTCCTAAAATTTGTCTATTTCCAATCTTCAATGATAAGACCATCTCCCAATTTCCTCTGGATAAGGCTTAAGCCTTGGGCACAATAACTGATTTTCATAAAATGACCTAGAAAATACTTGTAAGAAAAGCAAGTCAATATCTAAGACTCCTTTCTTTAATGGTATTCAATGGATGCCTGCTTCCAACGGTATATAGATGTGCTTATTGCAATGAATAAATGTTTATTATCAGCAAAAAGTTGTTTTTAAGATCATTTTTAATGAATGAGTTCATTTAAGGTAATAACCATTTGATCTCTCATATACATTTACTTCTTCTACAATTTATTTATTTTTTCAATTCTTCAATAATAAGTCCGTCTCCCCATTTCCTCCTAACAAGGTTTAAGATTTGGGCACAATAACTGATTCTCATAAAATAACCTAGAAAATACTTGAAAGGAAAGCAAATCAATATCTAAGACTCCTTTCGTTGATGGAATTCAATGGATTCCTGCTTCAAATGGTGTGCAGATGTTCTTTGTTGCAATGAATAAATGTTCATTATTAGCAAAAAGTTGTTTTTAAGATCATTTTTAATGAAGGAGTTCATTCAAGGTAATAATGATTTGATCTCTGATATTCATTTGCTTCTTTTACAATTTGTTTTTTTCAATTCTTTAATAATAAGTCGGTCTCCCCATTTCCTCTTAACAAGGCTTAAGATTCAGGAACAATAACCAATTCTCATAAAGTGACCTAGAAGATACTTGTAAGAAAAGAAAATCAATATCCAAGATTCCTTTCTTTGATGGAATTCAATGGATTCATGCTTCCAACGGTGTACTTGGCAAAAATTACTCTTTTGACATCACTGTCTTTTGCATTGAAACTTTCTGTTTTCTTCTCTTTCACTTGTGTTCTCACATTTTCTTCTCTTGGTTCTCTTTTTCAATCTTTCTTTTTTGTACACTCTCATTTTTTAACCTTAATTGATCCTCATAAGCTTGCTGAGGTGATAATAGTACAAGAGTGATAGGTTTTTCATTTATTACAAAGGAATATCGATTCTTGAAGCCACGATGCATAACTCGACTGTCAAATTGCCATGGTCTTCCTAATAGAATATGACATCACATAAAATTTCATCACGGTACCTTCTGATAGAAAATGATATGAGCACTTGCTTATTTACCTTGACTTCACCACTTTCATTCAACCATTGAAGTTTATATGACATAAGATGCTTCATAGTAGGTAAATCCAGCTTTTCAACCAAAGTTGTGCTAGAAACATTAATGCAACTCCCACCATCAATAATCATACTGCATACCTTATCTTTGATGAGACATCTTGTTTGAAAGATGTTATCTTGTTGCACCTTATTTTCTTCCTTTACTTGCACATTTAATGCTTGCCTTGTGATGAGAGCTACTCCATTAACTGGATACTCCTCTCCATCATTTTCACCCTCTAATAATGGCACAGAATCATCATCTGATTCACTTTTAGTTTCAACATCACCATTACTTCTTAAGATCATTGCCCACTTATTTGGACATTGAGATGCAATATGACCCCTGCCTAAACACTTAAAACATTTAGCATCTCTATTTTTACTGGGTTGGGGGTTAAAATTACCTGCCTCCTTGTTAGAACCCACATTCTTGTACTTGGATGGCTTGGCTTTGGACTTGTAATTGGCCATCTCGTCCCTTTTACTCTAATTTGGTTTCCAAGATGAGGTAAAACCTGAGTTCTGCCTAAACTGTGTGGAACACTTTCATTTGAGTTGCCCTTCAACTTTCATTGCCATGTGCACCATGTCTTCTAATTCGACATAGTGTTGCAATTCAACCACATTTGCTATGTCCCTATTTAGCCCTTGTAGAAATCAAGACATGGTTGCTTCTCTATCTTCTTCTACATTCACCCTAATCATGGTAATCTCCATCTCTTTGTGGTAGTCCTCTACACTTTTGGTGCCTTAAGTGAGGCCTTGCAGCCTTTGGTACAGCTCCCTATAATAGTGATTAGGCATAAACCTCCTCCTCATGATAGCCTTCATCTCCTCCCATGTATCAATAGGCCACTTATGATTTCTTCTCCTAGTTAAAACAAGTTGATCCCACCAACTAATAGCATAATCAGTAAATTTAATTGCAGCAAGCTTTACCTTTTTCTCCTCAGAATAGTTATGGCAATCAAAAACCAATTCAACCTTCTTCTCCCATTCTAGGTATGCTTCAGGATCATTCTTACCTTGGAATGGAGGAATTGTCATTTTAATACTACCCAACTTTTGGTCATAGGTGCCTTGCCTCCGAAATTCTCTTCTTTCCCTTCTATTGTTAGCAGTTCTGACCACAGTAGTTTGATTGTCAAATTGATCATCTTCTACATCATCTTCATGGTCATAGGCACGTCTCAACTGCCTTCTTGCTTTAGGAGCCTTATATTCCCCATGCCTCCTTTGCAACTCTACTATTAGATTACTCCTTCATCCTCTCCCTCATATCATCAAATTGTATCTTGCATAGCTTTGATCATGAAGGACACATCACCAACTCCCTCCTGAGCTGCACCTTTGTCTTTGGATGTCATAGTATTACTTCTACAAAATAATAAGATACCTTACAGAACACTCCCTCATGTGTTTCACTCAAAATAAGGTGTCACACTCCCTCGTGTTTACAGTCTTTATGGCTTTTTCTTTATATGAACCTTTACTCTTGCCTTTTACTTTCCCCTTTCAGCCCTCTAAAGAACTAAGCAAACTAAATCAAGAGGATTGATTTTGAATAGAATAAGATAAATGGCATAGGATTAAACAAATTGGAGAACAAGGAGTTGAAAAAAGATATCAACACAAATGAATTTAATGAACTAAACACACAAAAATTAGAATAGGGGGTTAAACCTATAGGACAAACTTGGATAGCATAACAAGAAAGTAGATGACAGAATTGGAGTTGAGCAAGGAAGCAATATTATTATCGTAGCCAATATGACCAAGCTGTTAACTTTTATCAATAACTTGAATTGGATGCCTTCTTTCTTTTGTTCCTCTTTTTTTATTGTTTTGTTTTTTGGTTCCTCTATTTTTTTTTGTTTTTTTTTTCTCAACACAAAATAAAAGTATAATGCTTGGAGACGACAATTGGTATTGAAATTTGCTCATTTTTGATAATTATGATCCCAAACAAACAAGCAAAGTAAGAAGGGTTGCATAAAAGACAGATTAGCCTTCCACTTGTCATCTCTACGGTTCTCATCAGGAATGAACCTTTTTGTATCTATTGAAGCCTTTCACTTATGATCTCTACGGTTCTCATCAGATACTCATTTCCTTCTCTTACAATTTGTTTTGTTCCATTCTTCAATAATAAGACCATCTCTCCATTTCCTCCTAACAAGACTTAAGATTTGCACACAATAACTCATTCTCATGAAATGACCTGAAAAATACATGTAAGAAAAG
>JAHOYR010005504.1:6604-16940 GCA_023213295.1 Bruguiera hainesii | reverse complement strand
GGTGATACTGATTCACCCCCCCTCTCAGTATCACAAACTAGTAGATCATAGGGTGAAGTTGGGAACTTCAAGTCTATTACTTGTATTGTTTTTCAATTAACATGTTCAAATATTTTGTTTTTCTTACCATTCAAATGCAATGGTATTTACAAAAAATTTAAAAGATCAAAATTTTGCAAATTTTCACTTTTTAGAATTTAAAGTCTTATAAGGATAAAAATGTTACTTATAATCTATTGAATTTAAATTTTGTAATTTGTTTTATTTGTCTTCATTGTCATAATGCAATTTGAAATGATTTATGTGATTTTAGTCTACAAACATATTTCTTAAGAAAATGTAAATGCAGTGGACACTAATAAAAGGTTTTCCCATTCCCCTCTACATATATATGCTTAACACAATACTAAAATTTATGATTGTTGTTTATAATATTCATCCACTAAATTGTATTTTATACGATTAAGTCCATTACTTGTATTTTTTTTCGATTCAATGTCAAATATTATATTTTTCTTACCATTCAAATGCAATGACATTTACAAAAAATTTAAAAGATCAAAACTTTGCAAATTTTCACTTTTTAGAATTTAAAGTCTTATAAGGATAAATGCATTACTTATAATCTATTGAATTTAAATTTTGTAATTTTTTTTATTTGACTCCTTTGACATAATGCAATTTGAAATGATTTATATGATTTTAGTCTACAAACGTATTTCTTAAGAAAAAGTAAATGCAGTGGACACTAATAAAAATTTTTCCCATTCCCCTTTATAGATATATACTTGACCCAATATTGAAATTTATGATTGCTATTTATAATATTCATCCACTAAATTGTATTTTATAGAATTTAGTCCATTACATGTAATTTTCAATTAACATGTTCAAATATTACGTTTTTGTTATCATTCAGATGCAATGACATTTATAATAAATTTAAAAGATCAAAACCTTGCAAATTTTCACTTTTTAGAATTTAAAGTCTTACAAGGATGAATGCAAATTTTCAAATATTTTTTTTGTTTGTCCTCTTTGCCATAGTGCAATTGAATATGATTTATATAATTTTAGTCTACAAATAGATTCCTTAAGAAAAAGTCAATGCAGTGGACATTAATAAAAAGTTTTCCCATTCCCCTCTACAGATTTATGCTTGACCAAATATTGAAATTTGTAATTTCTATTTATTATATTCATCCATTAAAATGTATTTTATATAATTGGGTTCATTACTTGTATTTATTTTCAATTAACGTGTTCAAATATTATATTTTTCTTATGATTCAAATGCAATGACATTTACAAAAAATTTAAAAGATCAAAACTTTGCAAATTTTCACTTTTTAGAATTTAAAGTCTTATAAGGATAAATGCATTACTTATAATCAATTGAATTTAAATTTTGTAATTTTTTTATTTGTTTGCTTTGACATAATGCAATTTGAAATGATTTATATGATTTTAGTCTACATACATATTTCTTAAGAAAAAGTAAATGCAGTGGACACTGATAAAAAGTTTTCTCATTCCCCTCTACAGATATATACTTGACCCAACATTGAAATTTATGATTCCTATTTATAATATTCATCTACTAAATTGTATTTTATACAATTAGGTCCATTATTTGTAATTTTTTTCAATTAACATGTTCAAATATTATGTTTTTCCTACCATTCAATTGCAATCTCATTTACAATAAATTTAAAAGATCAAAACTTTGCCAATTTTATCTTTTTAGAATTTAAAGTCATATCAGGATAAATGTGTTACGAATAATCCAATTCAAAACTTTGGAAATTTTCACCTTTTAGAATTTAAAGTCTTATAAGGATAAATGCGTTGCTAATAATCAGTTGAATTTAAATTTTGTAATTTTTTTATTTGTCTCCTTTGCCATAGTGCAATTGGAAGTGAGTTCTCCCTTTATATTTCTTAATAAAAAGTAAATGCAGTGGAAAGTAATAAAAAGTTCTCCCTTTCCTCTCTACGGATATATGTATGACTCAAAATTGATATTTGTGATTGCTATTTATAATATTCATCCACAAAATTTTATTTTACACAATTAAGTCCATTACATGTATTTTTGTTCAATTAACATGTTCAAATATTATGTTTTTCTTACCATTCAAATGCAATGGCATTTACAATAAATTTAAAAGATCAAAACACTACAAATTTTCATTTTTTAGAATTTAAAGTCTTATAAGGATAAATGCATTTCTAATAATCAATTGAAAAGATTTATATGATTTTAGTCGGCAAACATATTTCTTAAGAAAAAGTAAATGCAATGGATACTAATAAAAAGTTTTCCTATTCCCTTCTACTTATATATGCTTGACCCAATATAGAAATTTGTGATTACTATTTATAATATTCACCCATTAAATTGTATTTTATACAATTAGGTTCATTACTTGTATTTTTTTCCAATTAACATGTTCAAATATTATGTTTTTCTTACCATTGAAATGCAATGGCATTTACAAAAAATTTAAAAGACCAAAACTTTGCAAATTTTCACTTTTTTGAATTTAACGTCTTATAAGGACAAATGCGTTACTAATAACCAATTGAATTTAAATTTTGTAATTTTTTTATTTGTCTCCTTTGCAATATTGCAATTGGAAATGATTTATATCATTTTAGCTTACAAACATATTTCTAAAGAAAAAGTAAATGAAGTGGATGCTAATAAAAAGTTTTCTCATTCCCCTTTACAGATATATGTTTGACCCAACATTGAAATTTATTATTGCAAATTATAATATTCATCCACTAGATTGTGTTTTATACAATTAAGTCAATTATTTGTAATTTTTTTCAATTAACATGTTCAAATATTATGTTTTTCTTACCATTCAAATGCAATGGCATTTAAAATAAATTTAAAAAAATGAAAACTTTGCAAATTTCAACTTTTTAGAATTTAAAGTCTTACAATGATAAATGCATTACTAATATTCAGTTACATTTAAATTTTGTAATTTTTTTATTTCTCTCCTTTGTCATGGTGCAATTGGAAATGATTTATATGATTTTAGTATAGAAACATATTTCTTATGAAATGGTAACTGCAGTGGACACTAATAAAAGGTTTTCCCATTCCCCTATACTTATATATGTTTCACCCAACATTGACATTTGTGATTGTTATTTATAATATTCATCCACTAAATTGTATTTTATACAATTAGGTCTATTACTTGTATTTTTTTTCAATTAACATGTTCAAAATTTATGTTTTTCTTACCATTCAAATGCAATGACATTTACAATAAATTTAAAAGATCAAAACTTTGCAAATTCTCACTTTTTAGAATTTAAAGTCTTATAAGGATAAATACATTACTAATAATACATTCAATTTAAAATTTGTAATTTTCTTATTTGTCTCCCTTGCCATAGTGCAATTGGAAGTGATTTATATGATTTTAGTTTACAAACATATTTCTTTAGAAAAAGTAAATGCAGTGAACACTAATAAAAAGTTTCCAATTCACCTCAATAGATATATGCTTGTCCCAACATTGAAATTTGTGATTGCTATTTATAATATTCATCCACTAAATTGTATTTTGTTGTTCCCACAGCCTTGTATGGGTTGTAATTGTTGTCAACTAGGGTTAAGTGTGCAAGAGAGTAAAGTCACATGGAAGGGCAAGAAAGTAAATCCGCCGCGTAAGGGTAAGAACGTAAATCTGTCATGTAAGCTCTATTAAGGTTTCATGGAAGAGAGTATATAAAGGCCTTGGAAGACAAAACTAGGGCAGAGGGCCAACATAATTGAAAAAACAGCAACCCTACAACAACCGGCCAAAAGGAAGAGAGAGCAGAATGGCAAGAGATCAGAAACGACACTACCGGGAGAGCAAACCAGAAACGTCACCACCGGCAAAGCAAACCAGAAACACGTCCTGCAAGCAAACCAGAAATGCACAACCAGCAAGAGGAGAAATAAGAAACAGACCACCTGGAAGAGAAGACAGCAAACCTGGTATCCGTGCGACTACCCAAAAGAGAAGACAGCAGACCTGGTATCCGTGCGACTACCCGAAAGAGAAGACAGCAGACTAGAAGCATGAGGCAGGCCAAGAGACGTGAAACAGCAGACCAGAAGCGTGAGACCAGAACGTGCAATGGCATGACTGATCAGAAGCGTGGGGCAGGCTGTGAGACGTGAAACAGCAGACCAGAAGCTTGAGTGCAAGCTGTGAAACCGTGAGATAGTGAAAGCAGGAGTTGTGTGAAACAACCTAGAGAAGGAATTCGGCGAAGCATCGGAAAGAACTCAACGTATTTCCAGATTTCTTCAAGAGAGGTTAGAGAGCGTTGCAGTGAACTTCTAAGTGGCAGTGGAACAACCTTTCAATTCAATAGAGGCAAGACAAGCTAGAAGAAGGGTAGACACAGTAAATGACACTCTTTGTATTGTACTTGCTTAGTAATTGCAATAGTGAAAGGAGCAAAAGATTAAGACATCCATTGTAACTAGAATTCTCAAGTATAATGGATAGTCTCGGTAAGGGAGAGTCCCTACCACCGTGGATGTACGTCACTTTGACGGAACCACGTAAATCTCGTGTGTCCTTAATTTGCTTTACATTCTGTGTTTTGAATTGAGTTGTGAACACAGCTAAAGTATCAACCAACCCATGACCTAACAAAGACCTAAACAAGAACATCCGAATTGTCTATTAGGCAAGGTGTCTGAAAGGTGACTTTGGGGACTATTGTGATTAGTAGGTAGCAATAGATCTACCTTAGAATCTAAGAAAGAGTTCACTTTTAAGAAGAGATTGAAGTTGTTCACTTTCCTGCGAATTGCGAATTGTGGTGATACTGATTCACCCCCCCTCTCAGTATCACAAACTACTCTCAGTATCACAAACTAGTAGATCATAGGGTGAAGTTGGGAACTTCATATTTTATACAATTAAGTCTATTACTTGTATTTTTTTTTTAGTTAAGATTTTCAAATATTATGATTTTCTTACAATTCAAATGCAATGGCATTTAAAATAAATTTAAAAATCAACACATTGCAATTTTTCACTTTTTAGAATTTAAAGTCTTAAAAGGATAAATACTTTGCAAATAATCAATTTGAAATGATTTATATGATTTTAGTCTACAAACATATTTCTTAAGAAAATGTCGTGGACACTAATAAAAAGTCTTCCCATTCCCCTCAGAAGATATATGCTTGACCCAACATTAAAATTTGTCATTGTTATTTATAATATTCATCTACTAAATTGTATTTTATACAATTAGGTTCATTACTTGTATTTTTTTTCAATTAAAATGTTCAAATATTATGTTTTTCTTGCCATTTAAATGCAATGGCATTTACAAAAAATTTGAAAGATAAAAACATTGCAAATTTTCACTTTTTAGATTTTAATGTCTTATAAGGATAAATATGTTTCTAATAATCCAATTGAATTAAAATTTTGTAATTTTCTTATTTGTCTCTTTTGCCATAGTGCAATTAGAAATGATTTATATGATTTTAGTCTACGAACATATTTCTTAAGAAAAAGTAAATGCAATGAACACTAATATAAAGTTTTCTCATTCCCCTCTACTTATATATGCTTGACCCTACATTGAAATTTGTGATTGTTATTTATAATATTCATCCACTAAATTGTATTTTATACAATTAAGTTCATTACTTGTATTTTTTTTCAATTAAAATGTTCAAATATTATGTTTTTCTTGCCATTAAAATGCAATGGCATTTACAACAAATTTAAAAGATCTAAACTTTGCAAATTTTCACTTTTTAGAATTTAAAATCTTATAAAGATAAATGCGTTACTAATAATCAATTGAATTTAAATTTTGTTATTTTTTTATTTGTCTCCTTTGCCATAGTGCAATTAGAAATGATTTATATGATTTTAGTTGACAAACATATTTCTTAAGAAAAAGTAAATGCAGTGGACACTAATAAAAAGTTTTCTCATTTCCCTCTACAGATATATGCCTGACCCAACATTGAAATTAGTGATTGCTATTAATAATAATCATCCATTAAATTGTATTTTGTACAATTAGATTCATTACTTGTATTTTTTTTGAATTAACATGTTCACATATTATGTTTTTCTTACCATTCAAATGCAATGACATTTACAATAAATTTAAAATATCAAAACATTGCAAATTTTCACTTTTTAGAATTTAAAGTCTTACAACGATAAATGCGTCACTAATACTCAACTGCATTTAAATTTTGTAATTTTTTTAATTGTCTCCTTTGTCATAGTGCAATTGGAAATGATTTATATGATTTTAGTATAGAAACATATTTCTTATGAAAAAGTAAATGCAGTGGACACTAATAAAAAGTTTTCTCATTCCCCTTTACTTATATATGCTTGACCCAACATTGAAATTTGTGATTGCTATTTATAATATTCATCCACTATATTGTATTTTATACAATTAGGTTCATTACTTGCTTTTTTTTTTTCAATTAACATGTTCAAATATTATTTTTCTCTTGTCATTCAAATGCAATGGTATTTACAATAAATTTAAAAAATCAAAACTTTGCAAATTTTCATTTTTTAGAATTTAAAGTGTTATTTGTAATTTTCTTATTTGTCTCCCGTGCCATAATGCAATTAGAAATCATTTATATGATTTAGTTTACAAACATATTTCTTAAGAAAAAGTAAATGCAGTGAACACTAATAAAATATTTTCCCATTCCCTTCAACAGATATATTCTTGTCCCAACATTGAAATTTGTGATTATTATTTATAATATTCATCCACTAAAATTTATTTTACACAATTAAGTCTAGTACTTGTATTTTTGTTCAATTAACATATTTAAATATTATGTTTTTCTTACCATTCAAATACAACAGCATTTACAATAAATTTAAAAGATCAAAATGTTGCAAATTTTCACTTTTTAGAATTTAAAGTCTTATAAAGATAAATGCGTTTCTAATATTTATCCACTAAATTGTATTTTGTGCAATTAGATTCACTACTTGTATTTTTTTTGAATTAAAATGTTCAAATATTATGTTTTTCTTACCATTTAAAAGCAATGACATTTACAATAAATTTAAAATATCAAAACATTGCAAATTTTCACTTTTTAGAATTTAAAGTCTTATAAAGATAAATGTGTTACTAATATTCATCCACTAAATTGTATTTTGTACAATTAGATTCATTACTTGTATATTTTTTTTGAATTAACATGTTCAAATATGATGTTTTTCTTACCATTTCATTGCAATGTCATTTACAATAAATTTAAAAGATCAAAACTTTGCCAATTTTCTCTTTTTTGGATTTAAAGTCCTATAAAGATAAATGCGTTACTAATAATCAATCGAATTTAAATTTTCTAATTTTTTTTATTTGTCTCCTTTGCCATAGTGCAATTGGAAATGATTTATATGATTTTAGTTTACAAACATATTTCTTAAGAAAAAGTAAATGAAGTGCACACTAATAAGTCCATTACATGTATTTTTTTTCAATTAACTTGTTCAAATATTACGTTTTTCTTACCATTCAAATGCAATGACATTTACAATAAATTTAAAAGATCAAAACTTTACAAATTTTCACCTTTTAGATTTTAAAGTCTTACAAGGATGAATGCATTACTCAGTATCAGTTGAATTTAATTTTTGTAATTTTTTTGGTTTGTCGCCTTTGACATAATGCAATTTGAAATAATTTATATGATTTTAGTCTACAAACAAATTTCTTAAGAAAAAGTGAATGCAATAGACACTAATAAAAGGTCTTCCCATTCCCCTCTACAGATATATGCTTGACCCAACATTAAAATTTGTGATTGATATTTATAATATTCATCCACTAAATTGTGTTTTATAAAATTAAGTCCATTACTTGTATTTTTTCCTTTTAATTAACATGTCAAATATTATATTTTTCTTACCATTCAAATGCAATGACATTTACAAAAAATTTAAAAGATCCAAACCTTGCAAATTTTCACTTTTTAGAATTTAAAGTCTTACAAGGATAAATGTGTTACTTATAATCAATTGAATTTAAATTTTGTAATTTTTTTTGTCTCCTTTGACATAATGCAATTTGAAATGATTTATATGATTTTATTCTACAAACATATTTCTTAAGAAAAAGTAAATGCAGTGGACACTAATAAAAAGTTTTCTCATTCCCCTTTACAAATATATACTTGACCTAACATTGAAATTTGTGATAGATATTTATTATATTCATCCACTAAATTGTATTTTATACAATCGGGTTCATGACTTGAATTCTTTTTCAATTAACATGTTCAAATATTATGTTTTTCTTACCGTTCAAATACAATGACATTTACAATAAATTTAAAAGATCAAAACTTTGCAAATTTTCACTGTTTAAAAATTAAAGTTTTCTAAGGATAAATGCGTTACTAATAAACAATTAAATTTAAATTTTGTAGTTTTTTTAATTTTCACCTTCGACATAATGCAATTTGAACTGATTTCTATGATTTTATTCTACAAACATATTTCTTAAGAAAAAGTAAATGCGGTGGACACTAATAAAAGGTTTTCCCATTCCCCTCTACAGATATATGATTGACCCAACATTGAAATTTGTCATTGCTATTTATTATATTCATCCACTAAATTTTATTTTATACAATTGGTTTCATTACTTGTATTTTTTTTCAATCACCATGTTCAAATATTATGTTTTTCTTACCATTCAAATGCAATGCCATTTACAAAAAATATAAATGATCAAAACCTTGCAAATTTTCACTTTTTAGAATTTAAAGTCGTATAAGGATAACTACGTTACTAATAATCAGTTGAATTTAAATTTTGTCATTTTCCTATTTCTCTCCTTTGCCATAATGCAATTGGATTTACAAATGTTTTTCTTACCATTAGAAATGCAATGACATTTAAAATAAATTTAAAAGTCAAAGCATTGTAATTTTTTACCTTTTAGAATTTAAAGTCTTGTAAGGATAAATGCTTTACTAAGAATCTATTGAATTTAAATTTTGTAATTTTTTTATTTGTCTCCTTTGCCAGAATGCAATGTGAAATGATTTATACGATTTTAGTCTACAAATATATTTCTTAAGAAAAAGTAAATGTAGTGGACACTAATAAAAAGTTCTCTCATTCCCCTCTACAGATATTTACTTGACACAGCATTGAAATTTGTGATTGCTATATATTATATTCATCCACTAAATTATATTTTATACAATTGGGTTCTTTACTTGTATTTTTTTTTTTCAATTAATATGTTCAAATATTATGTTTTTTTTAGCATTGAAACGCAATGGCATTTACAATACATTTAAAAGATCAAAACTTTGCAAATTATCACTTTTTAGAATTTAAAGTCTTATAAGGATAAATGCATTCCTAATTATTAGTTGAATTTAATTTTGTAATTTTTTTATTTGTCTCCTTTGCCATATTGGAATTTGAAATGATATATATAATTTTAGTCTACAAACATATTTTTTAAGAGAAAGTAAATGCAGTGGACACTAATAAAAGGTTCTCCCATTCCTGTCTATAGATATGTGCTTGAGCCAACATTGAAATTTGTGATCGCTATTTATAATATTCATCCACTAAATTGTACAATACAATTCAGTCCTTTACTTGTATTTTTTTTTTCAATTAACATGTTCAAATATTATGTTTTTCCTACCATTCAAATGCAATGGCATTTGCAAAAAATATAAAAGATCAAAACTTTACAAATTTTCACTTTTTCGAATTGAAAGTCTTATGAGGATAAATGCGTTACTAATAATCAGTTGAATTTAAATTTTATAATTTTTTTATTTGTCTCCTTTGACATAATGTAATTTGAAATGATTTATATGATTTTAGTCTACAAACATATTTCTTAAGAAAAAGTAAATGCAGTAGACATTAATAAAAAGTTTTCTCATTCCCTTCTACAGATATTTGCTTGACCCAACATTGAAATTTATGATTGCTATTTATTATATTCATCTACTAAATTGTATTTTATACAATTGGATTCATTACTTGTATTTTTTTTCAATTAACGTGTTCAAATATTATGTTTTTTTTACCATTCAAATGCAATGGCATTTACAATAAATTTAAACAATCAAAACTTTGCAAATTATCACTTTTTAGAATTTAAAGTCTTATAAGGATAAATGCGTTCCTAATTATCACTTGAATTTAAATTTTGTAGTTTTCTTATTTGTCTCCTTTGCCATATTGGAATTTGAAATGATATATATAATTTTAGTCTACAAACATATTTCTTAAGAAAAAGTAAATGCAGTGGA
>JAHOYR010005489.1:0-25523 GCA_023213295.1 Bruguiera hainesii | reverse complement strand
TTTTCAATTTTTAGAATTTAAAGTTTTATAAGGATAAATGCATTGTTAATAATGAGTTGAATTTAACTTTTGTAATTTTTTTAATTGTCTCTTTTGCAACAATGCTATTTAAAATGATTTATATAACTTTAGTCTAAAAATGTATTACTTAAGAAAAACCAAATGCAATAGACTCTGAAAAGAAGTTTCCCCACTCCCCTTAAGAGAAATATATTTTATTCAACATTAAAGTTTGAGATTACTATTTATAATATTCATCCGCTAAAGTGTATTTTATACAGTTGAGTCCATTACATGTATTGTTGTTCAATTAGCATATTCAAATATTACGTTTTTCTCATCATTCAAATGTAATGCCATTAATAATAAATTTAAAAAACAAAATATTACATTTTTTCAATTTTTAGAATTTTAAAATCTTATAGCGATAAATGCATTATTAATAATCAGTTGAATTTAAATTTTGTAATTATTTTAATTGTCTCCTTTGCCACAATGCAATTTTGAAGTGATTTATATAATTTTAGTCTACAAACATATTACTTAAGAAAAAGTAAATGCAATGAACTCTAATAAAACATTTTTGCACTTCCTTCTAAAGATATATGCTTGCCCAAGCATTCAAACTTGGGATTGTTATATATGATATTCATCCATTAAAGTGTATTTTATACAATTGAGTCCAATCCTTGAATTTTTGTTCAATTACCATATTCAAATATTATGTTTTTCTCACAATTCAAATGCAATGACATCTACAATAAATCTAAAAATCAAAACATTGCACTTTTTCAATTTTTAGAATTTTAAAGTCCTATAGGGACAAATGCATTGTTAATAATCAATTAATTTAACTTTTGTAATTTATTTAATTGTCTCCTTAGTGATAATGCTATTTGAAATAATTTATATAATTTTATTCTAAAAATATATTACTTAAGAAAAAGCAAATGCAATTAACTCTAACAAGAGGTTTCCCCACTCCCCTTAAGAGCAATATGCTTGACTCAACATTGATGCTTGAGATTGTTATTTATAATATAAATCCACAAAAATGTATTTTATACAATTAAGTCCATTATGTGTATTTTTGTTCAATTAGCATATTCAAATATTATGTTTTTCTTAGCATTCAAATGCAATGACATTTATAATAAATTTAAAAATCAAAACATTGCACTTTTTTAATTTTTACAATTTTAAAGTTCTCTAGGGATAAATGCAATGTTAATAATTAGTTGAATTTAACTTTTCTAATTTTTTTAATTGTCTCCTTTCTGACAATGCTATTTGAAATGATTTATATAATTGTTGTCTAAAAATATATTACTTAAGAAAAAGCAAATGCAATGAACTCTAATAAGAAGTTTCCCCACTCCCCTCAAGAGTAATATGCTTGACCCAACATTAATACTTGGGATTGCTATTTGTAATATAGATCCACAAAAATGTATTTTATACAATTGAGTTCATTACTTGTATTTTTTTTCAATCAACATCTTTAAATATTATGTTTTTCTCAACATTCATATGTAATGCCATTAACAATAAATTTAAAAATCAAAACAATGCATATTTTCAATTTTTAGAATTTAAAGTCTTATAGGGACAAAAGCATTGTTAATAATCAGTTGAATTTAAATTTTGTAATTTTTTTAATTTTCTTCTCTCCCACAATGCAATTTGAAATGATTTATATAATTTTAGTCTACAAACATATTATTTAAGAAAAACTAAATGCAATGGACTCTAAAAGGAAATTTTCCCACTTCCCTCTGAAGATATGTGCTTGGCCAAGCATTGATACTTGCGATTGTTATTTATAATATTCATCCATTAAAGTATATTTTATACAAGTGAACCCATTACCTATATTTTTGATCAATTAACATATTCAAATATTATGTATTTCTCACCATTGAAATGTAATGACATTAACAATAAATTTAAAATTCAAAACATTACAATTTTTCAATTTTTAGAATTTTAATTTCTTATAGGGATAAATGCATTGTTATTAATTAGTTGAATTTAACTTTTGTAATTTTTTTAATTGTCTCATTTCCAACAATGCTATTTGAAATGATTTATATAATTTTTGTCTAAAAATATACTACTTAAGAAAAAGTAAGTGCAATTGACTCTAATAAGAAGTTTCCCCATTTCCCTCAAGAACAATATGCTTGACCCAACATTAATGCTTGAGATTGCTATTTATAATATAGATTTAAAAAAATGTATATATAAAATTAAGTCCATTACATGTATTTTTGATCAAATAACATATTCAAATATTATGTATTTCTCACCATTGAAATGTAATAGCATTAACAATAAATTTAAAATTCAAAACATTGCAATTTTAAAATTTTTAGAATTTTAATTTCTTATAGGGATAAATACATTGTTAATAATTAGTTGAATTTAACTTTTGTAATTTGTTTAATTGTCTCCTTTGTGACAATGCTATTTGAAATGATTTATATAATTTTTGTCTAAAAATATATTACTTAAGAAAAAGCAAATGCAATTGACTCTAATAAAAAGTTTCCCCATTTCCCTCAAGAGCAATATGCTTGACCCAACATTAATACTTAGGATTGCTATTTATAATATAGATCTACAAAAATGTATTTTATACAATTAAATCCATTACATGTATTTTTGATCAATTAACATATTCAAATATTATGTATTTCTCACCATTGAAATGTAATGACATTAACAATAAATTTAAAATTCAAAACATTGCAATGTTAATATTTTTAGAATTTTAATTTCTTATAGGGATAAATGCACTATTTATAATTAGTTGAATTTAACTTTTGTAATTTTTTTAATTATCTCATTTGCGACAATGCTATTCGAAATGATTTATATAATTTTTGTCTAAAAATATATTAATTAAGAAAAAGCAAATGCAATGAACTCTAATAAAAAGTTTCCCCACTCCCTTCAAGAGTAATATACTTGACCCAACAATAATTCTTGGGATTGCTATTTGTAATATAGATCCATAAAAATGTATTTTATACAATTGAGTTCATTACTTGTATTTTTTTTCAATCAACATCTTCAAATATTATGTTTTTCTCAACATTCATATGTAATGCCATTAACAACAAAATTTAAAAATCAAAACAGTGCATATTTTCAATTTTTAGAATTTAAAGTTTTTTAGGGACAAATGCATTGTTAATAATCAGTTGAATTTAAATTTTGTAATTTTTTTAATTGTCTTCTGTGCCACAATGCAATTTGAAATAATTTATATAATTTTAGTCTGTAAACATATTACTTAAGAAAAACCAAGTGCAATGGACTCTAAAAAGAAGTTTTCCCACTTCCCTCTCAAGATATATGCTTGGCCGAGCATTAATGCTAGGGATTGTTCATTATACTATTCATCCATTAAAGTATATTTTATACAACTGAGCCCATTACTTGTATTTTTGATCAATTAACATATTCAAATATTATGTATTTCTAACCATTGAAATGTAATGGCATTAACAATAAATTTAAAATTCAAAACATTGCAATGTTAATATTTTTAGAATTTTAATTTCTTATAAGGATAAATGCACTATTTATAAATAGTTGAATTTAATTTTTTTAATTATTATTTGAAATGATTTATATAATTTTTTTCTAAAAATATAGTACTTAAGAAAAATCAAATGCAATGAACTCTAATAAAATGTTTCCCTACTCCCCTCAAAAGTAATATGCTTGACCCAACATTAATTCTTGGGATTGCTATTTGTAATATAGATCCATAAAAATGTATTTTATACAATTAAGTCCATTACTTGTATTTTTTTTCAATCAACATCTTCAAATATTATGTTTTTCTCAACATTCATATGTAATGCCATTAACAACAAAATTTAAAAATCAAAACAGTGCATATTTTCAATTTTTAGAATTTAAAGTCTTATAAGGACAAATGCATTGTTAATAATTAGTTGAATTTAAATTTTGTAATTTTTTTAATTGTCTTCTCTCCCACAATGCAATTTGAAATGATTTATATAATTTTAATCTACAAACATATTACTTAAGAAAAACTATATGCAATGGATTCTAAAAAGAAGTTTTCCCACTTCCTTCTAAAGATATATACTTGGCCAAGCATTGATGCTAGGGATTGTTATTTATAATATATAATATTTATCCATTAAATTATATTTTATACAAGTGAGCCTATTACCTGTCTTTTTGTTCAATTAACATATTTAAATATTATGTATTTCTCACCATTAAAATGTAATGGCATTAACAATAAATTTAAAATTCAAAACATTGCAATTTTTCAATTTTTAGAATTTTAATTTCTTATAGGGATAAATGCACTATTAATAATTAGTTGAATTTAACTTTTGTAATTTGTTTAATTGTCTCATTTGTGACAATGCTATTTGAAATGATTTATATAATTTTTATCTAAAAATATATTACTTAAGAAAAAACAAATGAAATTGACTCTAATAGGAAGTTTCCCTATTTCCCTTAAGAGCAATATGCTTGACCCAACATTGATACTTGGGATTGCTATTTATAATATAAATCTACAAAAATGTATTTTATACAATTAAGTCCATTACATGTATTTTTGATCAATTAACATATTCAAATATTATGTATTTCTCACCATTGAAATGTTATGGCATTAACAATAAATTTAAAATTCAAAACATTGCAATGTTAAAATTTTTAGAATTTTAATTTCTTATAGGGATAAATGCACTATTTATAATTAGTTGAATTTAACTTTTGTAATTTTTTTTAATTATCTCCTTTGCGACAATGCTATTTGAAATGATTTATATAATTTTTGTCTAAAAATATATTATTTAAGAAAAAACAAATGCAATGAACTCTAATAAAAAGTCTCCCCACTCCCCTCAAGAGTAATATACTTGACCCAACATTAATACTTGAGATAGGTATTTGTAATATAGATCCACAAAAATGTATTTTATACAATTGAGTCCATTATTTGTATTTTTTTTCTATCAACATCTTCAAATATTACGTTTTTCTCAACATTCATATGTAATGCCATTAACAATAAATTTAACAATCAAAACATTACATATTTTCAATTTTTAGAATTTAAAGTCTTATAAGGACAAATGCATTGTTAATAATCAAATGAATTTAAATTTTATAATTTTTTTAATTGTCCTTTGTGCCACAATACAATTTGAAATGATTTATATAATTTTAGTCTACAAACATATTACTTAAGAAAAACCAAATGCAATGGACTTTAAAAAGAAGTTTTCCCACTTCCCTCTAAATATATATGCTTGGCCAAGCATTAATGCTTGAGATTGTTATTTATAATATTCATCCATTAAAGTATATTTTATACAAGTGAGCCCATTACCTATATTTTTGATTAATTAACATATTCAAATATTATGTATTTCTTACCATTGAAATGTAATGGCATTAACAATAAATTTAAAATTCAAAACATTGCAATTTTAAAAGTTTTAAAATTTTAATTTCTTATGGGGACAAATGTATTGTTAATAATGACTTGAATTTAACTTTTGTAATTTTTTTAATTGTCTCTTTTGTCACAATGCTATTTGAAATGATTTATATAATTTTTGTCTAAATATATATTACTTAAGAAAAAGTAAATGAAATGGACTCTAATAAGAAGTTTTCCCACTCCCATCAAGAGCAATATACTTGACCCAACATTGAAGTTTAGGATTGTTATTTATAATATTCATCCACTAAAGTGTATTTTATACAATTAAGTCCATTACATGTATTTTTGTTGAATTAATATATTAAAATATTATGTTTTTCTTAGCATTTAAATGTAATGCCATTAATAATAAATTTAAAAATCAAGACATTGCATTTTTTCAATTTTTAGAATTTAAAGTTTTATAGGGACAAATGCATCATTAACAATGAGTTGAATTTAAAATTTGTAATTTTTTTTAATTGTCTCTTTTGCCACAATGCAATTTGAAATGATTTATATAATTTTAGTCTGCAAACATATTACTTAACAAAAAGCAAATGCAATGGACTTTAATAAGAATTTTCGCCTCTCCCTTCAAGTGCAATATGCTTGAGCCAACATTAAAACTTGAGATTGCTTTTTTTAATCTTCACCCACTAAAGTGTATTTTATATAATTGAGTCCATTAGTTAAATTTTTTCTCAATTAACATAGTCAAATATTATGTTTTTCTCATAATTCAAATGTAATAGCATTAATAATAAATTTAAAAATTAAAATATTGCATTTGCTTGATCCAATAAACAAAAGCAATATGCTTGATCCAATATTGCAGCTTGGGATTGCTATTTATAATATTGATCCACAAAAGTGTATTTTATACAATTGAGTCCATTAGTTGAATTTTTGTTCGATTAACATATTGAAATATTATGTTTTTTCTCACCATTTAAATGTTATGGCATTTACAATATATTAAAAATCAAAACATTGCAATTTTGCAATTTTAAGAATTATAAAGTTTTATAGGGATAAATGCATTATTTTTGATTAGTTGAATTTAACTTTTGTAAGTTTTTTAATTATCTCTTTAGCAATAATGCTATTTGAAATGATTTATATAACTTTAGTCTAAAAATATATTACTTAAGAAAGACTAAATGCAATAAGAAGTTTCTGCACTCCACTCAAGAGCAATATGCTTGATGCAACATTGAACCTTGAGATTTTTATTTATAATATTCATCCACTAAAGTGTATTTTATACAATTATGTCCATTACTTGTATTTTTATTCAATTAACATATCCAATATTATATTTTTCTCACCATTCAAAAGCAATGAAATTTACAATAAATTTAAAAATCAAAAGATTGCACTTTTTCTATTTTTAGAATTTTAAAGTCCTATAAGGATAAATGTATTGTTATTCATGAGTTAAATTTAACTTTGGTAATTTTTGTAATTGTCTCCTTTGCAACACTACTATTTGAAAAGATTTATATAATTTTAGTCTAAAAATATACTACTTAAGAAAATACCAATGCAATGAACTCCAATAAGAAGTTTTCCTACTCCCCTCAAGAGCAATATGCTTGACCCAACATCGAAGCTTGGGGTTGCTATTTATAATATTCTTCCACTAAAGTGTATTCTATATAATTGAGTCCATTACTTGTATTTTTGTTCAATTAATATGTTCAAATATTACATTTTCTCACCATTCAAATGTATTGCCATTAACAATAAATATAAAAATGAAAATATTGTATTTTTTTTCAATTTTTAGAGTTTTAAAGTTCTATAAGGACAAATGCATTGTTAATAATCAGTTGAATTTAAATTTTGTAATTTTTTTAATTGTCACCTTTGCAACAATACTATTTGAAATGATTTATATAATTTTAGTCTAAAATATATTACTTAAGCAAAAGCAAATACAATGAATTCTAATAAGAAGTTTCTCAACTCCCCTCACAAGCAATATGTTTTACCCAACATTGAAGTTTTGGATTGCTATTTATAATATTCATTTACTAATGTGTATTTTATACAATTTTTTTTCCAATACTTGTATTTTTGTTCAATTAACATATTCAAACATTACGCTTTTCTCACCATTCAAATGTATTGCCATTAACAATAAATTTAAAAATCAAAACATTGCATTTTTTCAATTTTTAGAAATTTAAAGTTAATCAGTTGAATTTAAATTTTGTATTTTTTTTAATTTTCTACTTTGTCATAATGCAATTTGAAATGATTTATATAATTTTAGTCTACAAACATAGTACTTAAGAAAAAACAAATACAATAGACTCTAATAAGAAGTTTTACCACTACCCTTTAGAGATATATGCTTAACCCAACATTGAAACTTAGGATTGCTCTTCATAATATTTATCCATTAATGTGTATTTATACAATTGAGTCCATTACCTATATTTTTGTTTAATTAACATATTGAAATATTATGTTTTTCTCACTTTTTCAAATGTAATGCCATTAACAATAAATTTATAAATCAAAACATTGCACTTTTTCAATCTTTAGAATTTTAAAAACCTATAAAGATAAATGCATTGTTAATAATTAGTTGGATTAAAATTTTGTAATTTTTTTAATTGTCTCCTTTGCCACAGTGCTATTTGAAATGATTTATATAATTTTAGTCTACAAACATATCACTTAAGAGAAAGCAAATGCAATGGACTCTAATAAGAAGTTTTTCCATTCCCCTCTAGAGATATACGCTTGGCCCAACATTAAAGATTGGATTGTTATTTAGAATGTTCATCCACTAAAGTTTATTTTATATAATTGAGTCCATTACCTAAATTTTTGTTCAATTAACATTTTCAAATATTATGTTTTTTCTCACCATTCAAATGCAACGACATTTACAATAAATGTAGAAATCAAAACATTGCAATTTTTCAATTTTAAGAATTATAAAGTCTTATAGGGATAAATGCATTATTATTAATCAGTTGAATTTAACTTTTGTAAATTTTTTAATTGTCTCATTAGTGATAATGTTATTTGAAATAATTTATATAATTTTAGTCTAAAAATATATTACTTAAGAAAAACCAAATGCAATAGACTCTTATAAGAAGTTTCCCCACTTCCCTCAAGTGCAATATGTTTGATAGAACATTGAAGTTTGGGATTGCTATTTATAATATTCATCTACTAAAGTGTATTTTATATTATTGGGTCCATTACTTGTATTTTTGTTCAATTAACATATTTAAATATTATGTTTTTCTCACTATTCAAATGTTATGGCATTTACAATATATTAAAAAATCAAAAAATTGCAATTTTTCAATTTCAAGAATTATAAAGTCTTATAAGGATAAATACATTATTATTAATCAGTTGAATTTAATTTTTGTAATTTTTTTAATTGTCTCCTTAGTGATAATGCTATTTAAAATGATTTATATAATTTTAGTCTATAAAGATATTACTTAAGAAAAAGCAAATGCAATGGACTTTAAAAAGAAGTTTTCCCACTTCCTTCTAGAGATATATGTTTGCCCAAGCATTGAAGCTTGGGATTGTTATTTATAATATTCATCCATTACCTATATTTTTGTTCAATTAATATATTCAAATATTATGATTTTCCCACCATTCAAATGTAATGGTATTAACAATAAATTTAAAACATTGCAATTTTTCAATTGTTAGAATTTTAATTTCTTATAGGGATAAATGCATTATTAATAATTAGTTGAATTTAACTTTTGTAATTTTTTAATGGTCTCTTTTGCGACAATACTATTTGAAATGATTTATATAATTTTAGTCTAAAAATATATTACTTAAGAACAAGCAAATGTAATTGATTCTAATAAGAAGTTTCCCCACTTTTATCAAGAGTAATATACTTGACCCAACTTTAAAGTTTATGATTGTTATTTATAATACAGATCCATAAAACTGTATTTTATACAATTAAGTCCATTACTTGTATTTTTGTTCAATCAATATATTCAAATATTATGTTTTTCTTAACATTTATATGTAATGCTATTTACAATAAATTTAAAATTCAAAACATTGCATTTTTCAATTTTTAGAATTTTGAAGTCTTGTAGGGACAAATGCATTGTTAAGAATTAGTTCAATTTAAATCTTGTAACTTTTTAAATTTTCTCCTTTGTCATAATGCAATTTGAAATGATTTATATAATTTTAGTCTACAAACATATTACTTAAGAAAAAGAAAATGCAATGAATTCTAATAAGAAGTTTTCCCACTCCCCTCAAGAGCAATATGCTTGACCTAACATTAAAGCTTGGGACTGCTAGTTATAATATTCATCCACTAAAGTGTATTTTATACAATTGAGTCTATTACTTGTATTTTTATTCAATCAACATATTCAAATATTATGTTTTTTTCAACATTCATATGTAATGCCATTAACAATAAATTTAAAATTGAAAATATTGCATTTTTTCATTAGAATTTTGAAGTCTTGTAGGGACAAATGCATTGTTAAGAATTAGTTCAATTTAAATCTTATAACTTTTTTAATTTTCTCCTTTGCCATTATGCAATTTGAAATGATTTATATAATTTTAGTCTACAAACATATTACTTAAGAAAAAACAAATGCAATGGATTCTAATAAGAAGTTTCCCCACTCCCCTCAAGAATAATATGCTTGACCCAACATTGAAATTTATGATTGTTATTTATAATATTCATCCACTAAAATATATTTTATATAATTAAGTCCATTACATATATTTTTATTTAATTAACATATTCAAATATTACATTTTTCTCAGCATTCAAATGTAATGCCATTAACAATAAATTTAAAAATCTAAACATTGCATTTTTTCAATTTTTAGAATTTAAGTTCTTATAGGGACAAATGCATTATTAATAATTAATTGAATTTAAATTTTGAAATTATTTTAATTGTCTCCTTTGCCATAATTCAATTTTGAAATGATTTATATAATTTTAGATTACAAACATATTACTTAAGAGAAAACAAATGCGATGGACTCTAAAAAGATATGTTTCCACTTCCTTTTAGAGATATATGCTTGGCCAAGCATTGAAACTTGACATTGTTATTTATAATATTCATCCATTAAAGTGTATTTTATACAATTGAGTCCATTACCTGTATTTTTGTTCAATTAACATATTCAAATATTATGTTTTTCTCACCATTCAAATGTAATGGCTTTTACAATAAGTGTAAAAATCAAAAAATCAAAACATTGCAAATTTTCAATTTTAAGAATTATAAAGTCTTATAAAGATAAGTGCATTATTATTAATTTGTTGAATTTAACTTTTGTGATTTTTTTTAATTGTCCCATTAGCGATAATCCTATTTAAAATGATTTATATAATTTTAGTCTAAAAATATATTACTTAAGAAAAACCAAATGCAATGGACTCTTATAAGAAGTTTCCCCACTCCCCTTAAGAGCAATATGCTTGACATAACATTGAAACTTGGGATTGCTATTTATAATATTCATCGACTAAAGTGTATTTTATATTATTGAGTTCATTTCTTATATTTTTGTTTAATTAACATATTTAAAAATTATGTTTTTCTCACCATTCAAATGCAATGGCATTTACAATAAATGTAAAAATCAAAACCTTGCAATATTTCAATTTTAAGAATTATAATGTCTTATACGGATAAATGCATTGTTTTTAATTAGTTGAATTTAACTTTTCTAATTTTTTCAATTGTCTCCTTAGTGATAATGCTATTTGTAATGATTTATATAATTTTATTCTACAAACATATTACTTAAGAAAAAGTAATATAGTGAACTTTAATAAGAAGTTCCCTCACACCTATTAAGAGTAATATGCTTGGCACAACATTGAATGTTAGGATTGCTATTTATAATATTCATCAACTAAAGTGAATTTTATATAATTTAGTCCATTACTTGACTTTTCGTTCTATTAACATATTCAAATATTATGTTTTTCTCATCATTCAAATGCAACAACATTAACAATAAATTTAAAAATCAAAACATTGCATTTTTTCAATTTTTAGAATTTTGAAGTCCTACAAGGATAAATGTATTGTTAATAGTCAGTTGAATTTAAATTTTATAATTTTTTTAATTGTCTCCTATACCACAATGCAATTTGAAATGATTTATATAATTTTAGTCAACAAACAATTGCACTCTAATAAGAAGTTTTCCATTCCCCTCTAGAGATATATGTTTGGCCCAACATTGAAGCTTGTGATTGCTATTTATAATATTCATCCACTTATGTTTATTTTATACGATTGGGTCCATTACTTGTATTTTTGTTCAATTAACATATTCAAATATTATGTTTTTTTCACCTATCAAATGCAATGACATTTACAATAAATTTTAAAATCAAAACATTGCAATTTTTCACCTTTCAGAATTTAAAGTCTTGTAGGGATAAATGCATTATTAATACTCAGTTGAATTTAAAATTTGTAATTTTTTTATATCTCCTTTGCCACAGTTCTATTTGAAATGATTTACATAATTTTGGTCTACAAGTATATTTTTTAAGAAAAAGTAAATGTAGTAGACAGTAATAAAAAGTGTTCCCATTCCCCTTTACAGATATATGTTTGACCCAACATTGAAATTTGTAATTGTTATTTATAATATTCATCCACTATAGTGTATTTTATATAATTAAGTCCATTATATGTATTTTATTTCAATTAACATATTCAAATATTATATTTTTCCCACTGTTCAAATGCAATGCCTTTAGCAATAAATTGAAAAATCAAAACATTGCATTTTTTCAATTTTTAGAATTTTATATTCTTATATGGGTAAAGGAATTGTTAATAATCAATTAAATTTAAATTTTGTAATTTTTTTAATTGTCTCCTCTACTACAATGCAATTTAAAATGATGTATATAATTTTAATCTGCAAACATATTACATAAAAAAAAAAAGTGAATGCAATAGACTCTAATAAGAAGTTTTCCCATTCCCTTATCGAGATGTATGGTTGGCCCAACATTAAAACTTGGGATTGCTATTTATAATATTTATCCACTAAAGTGTACTTAATATAGTTAAGTCCATTACACATATTTTATTTCAATTAACATATTCAAATATTGTATTTTTCTCATTATTCAAATACAATGGCTTTAACAATAAATTTAAAAATCAAAACATTGCATTTTTTCAATATTTACAATTTTATAATTTTATAAGGATAAATGCTTTGTTAATAATCAGTTGAACTTAAATTTTAAATTTTGTAATTTTTTTAATTATCTTTATTGTCATAGTGCAATTTGAACTGATTTATATAATTTTAGTATATATACATATTGCTTATGAAAAAGTAAATGCAATGGACTCTGATAAGAAGTTTTCCCATTCCCCTCTAGAGATATATGCTTGGTCCAATATTGAAATTTGGGATTGCTAATTATAATATTCATCCACTAAAATGTATTTTATGTCATTGAGTTTATTTCTCGTATTTTTGTTCAATTAACATATTCAAATATTATGTTTTTCTCACCATTCAAATACAACAGCATTTACAGAAAATTTAAAAATCAAAACATTGCATTTTTACAATTTTTAGAATTTTAAAGTCTTATAGTGACAAATGCATTGTTAATAATTAGTTGAATTTAAATTTTGTAATTTTTTTTAATTGTCTTCTTTGGCACAGTGTAATTTGAAATGATTTATATAATTTTAGTTTACAAATATATTACTGAAGAAAAAAACAAATGCAGTGGACTCGAATAAGAAGTTTTTCATTCCCTTTAGAGATATATGTTTTGCCCAACATTGAAATTTGGAATTGTTATTCATAATATTCATCAACTAAAGTGTATTTTATACCATTGAGTCCATTTCTTGTATTTTTGTTAAATTAACATATTCAAATATTATGTTTTTCTCATCATTCAAATGCAATGACATTTACAAAAAATTTAAACATAAAAACAATGCATTTTTTAAATTTTTAGAATTTTAAAGTCTTCTAGCAAAAAATGCATTGTTAATAATCAATTAAATTTAAATTTTGTAATTTTTTTAATTGTCTCCTTTGCCATAATGCATTTTGAAATGATTTATATAATTTTAGTCTACATACATATTGCTTAAGAAAATGTAAATGCAATGGACTCTAATAAGAAGTTTTCTCACTCCTCTTTAAAGATATATGCTTGACCCAACAATGAAACTTGGGATTACTATTTATAATATTAATCCACTAAAGTGTATTTTATACAATAGAGTCCATTACATGTATTTTATTTCAATTAACATATTCAAATATTATGTTTTTCTCATTATTCAAATGCAATGGCTTCAGCTATAAATTTAAAAATCAAAACATTGTATGTTTTCAATTTTTAGAATTTTATAGTCTTATATAGATAAATGAATTGTTAATGAGTTGAATTTAAATTTTGTAATTTTTTTAATTGTCTCCATTATCACAGTGCAATTTGAAATGATTTATATAATTTTAGTTTACAAACATATTAGTTAAGAAAAAACAAATACAATGTACACTAATAAAAAGTTTTCTCACTCCCCTCTAAAGATATATGTATGATTGAACATTGGAAGTTGTGATTGTTATTTATAACAATCATCCACTAAAGTATATTTTATACAATTGTGTCCATTACATGTATATTATTTCAAGTAACATATTCAAATATTGTATTTTTCTCACTTTTCAAATGCAATGGCTTTGGCAATAAATTTAAAAATCAAAGTATTGCATTTTTTTCAATTTTTAGAATTTTATATTTTTATGGGGATAAATGCTTTATTCATAATCAGCTAAATTTAAATTTAGTAATTTTTTTAATTGTCTCTATTGCCACAAAGCAATTTGAAATAATTTATATAATTTTAGTCTACATATATATTGCTTAAAAAAACGTAAATACAATGGAGTTTAATAAGAAGTTTTCTCATTCCCCTATTGAGATATATGTTTGGCCCAACATTAAAGATTAAGATTGCTATTTATAATATTCATCCGCTAAAGTGTATTTTATTTCAATTGATGTATTCAAATATTATTTTTTTCTCACAATTCAAATGCAATGATTTTAACAATAAATTTAAAAATCAAAACATTACATTTTTTAAATTTTTAGAATTTTAAATTCTTATAGGTATAAATGCATTGTTAATAGTCAATTAAATTTAATTTTTGTAATTTTTTTAATTATCTCCATTGTCACAGTGCAATTTGAAATGATTTATATAATTTTAGTCTATATACATATTGCTTCAAAAAAGGTAAATGCAATGGACTCTAATAGGAAGTTTTCCCACTCCCCTATATAGATATATGCTTGGCTCAACATTGAAACTTGGGATTGCTCTTTATAATATTCATCAAACAGAGTGTATTTTATACAATTAAGTCTATTACTTGAATTTTTGTTCAATTAACATATTCAAATATTGTGTTTTTCTCACTATTCAAATGCAATGGCTTTGGTAATAAATTTAAAAATTAAAACATTTCATTTTTCAATTTTTAGAATTTTATATTCATATAGGGATAAATGTTTTGTTAATAATCAGTTGAATTTAAATTTTGTAATTTTTTTAATTGTCTTCATTGTCACAGTACAATTTGAAATGATTTATATAATTTTAGACTACATATATATTTCTTAAGAAAAAGTAAATGCAGTGGACTCTAATAAGAAGTTTTCCTATTTCCCTTTAGAGATATATGTTTGACCTAACATTGAAGCTTGGGATTGCTGTTTATAATATTTATCGACTAGAGTGTATTTTATACAATTAAGTCCATTACTTGTATTTTTGTTCAATTAACATATTCAAATATTATGTTTTTCTCACCATTCAAATGCAATGGCTTTAGCAATAAATTTGAAAATTAAAACATTGCATTTTTTCAATTTTTAGAATTTTAAAGTCTTATAAGGATTAATTCATTGTTAATAATTTGTTGAAGTTTGAATTTTGTTATTTTTCTAATTGTCTCCTTGGCTATAATGCAATTTGAAATGATTTATATAATTTTAATATACAAACATATTCCTTAAGGAAAAACAAATGTAGTGGACTTTAATAATAAGTTTTCCCACTTCTCTTTAGAGTTATATGCTTAACCCAACATTAAAGCTTGCGATTACTATATATAACATTCATCCTTTAAAGTGTATTTTATACAATTGAGTTCACTATTTATATTTTATTTCAATTAACATATTCAAATATTATGTTTTTCTCACCATTCAAATGAAATAACATTAACAATAAATTTAAAAATCAAAGTATTGCATTTTTTCAATTTATAGAATTTCAAACTCTTGTAGGGATAAATGCATTGTTAATAATTAGTTAAATTTAAATTTTGTAATTTTTTTAATTGTCTCCTTTCCCATAGTGTAATTTGAAATATTTATATAATTTTAATCTGCAAACATATTACTTAAGGAAAAACAAATGTAATGTACTCTAATAAGAAGTTTTTCCATTCCCCTATAGAAATATATGTTTGGCCCAACATTGAAGTTTAGGATTGCTGTTTATAATATGCATCCACTAAAGTGTATTTTATACCATCAAGTCCATTACTTATATTTTTGTTTATTTAACATATTCAAATATTATATTTTTTCTCACCATTCAAATGTAATGACATTAAAAATATATTTAAAAATCAAATTATTGTATTTTTTCAATTTTTACAATTTTAAACTCTTATAGGTATAAATGCATTGTTAATAGTCAGTTAAATTTAATTTTTATAATTTTTTTAATTTTCTCCTTTGCCACAATGCAATTTGAAATGATTTATCTAATTTTAGTCTACAAACATATTACCTAAGAAAAAGCAAATACAATGCACTCTAATAGGAAGTTTTCCCACTCCTCTATAAAGATATATGCTTGGCCTAATATCGAAGTATGAGATTACTATTTATAATATTAATCCACTAAGTGTACCATTTAATCCATTACTTGTATTTTTTTTCATTTAACATATTCAAATATTATATTTTTTTCACTATATAAATGCAATGGTAGTAACAATATATTGAAAAATCAAAATATTGCATTTTTTCAACTTTTAGAATTTTAACATCCTATAGGGATAAATGCATTGTTAATAATTAGTTGAAATTAAATTTTGTAAATTTTTTCTCCTTTGTCATAATGCTATTTGAAATAATTTATATCATTTTATTCTAAAAACATATTATTTAAGAAAAAGTAAATACAATGCACTGTAATAAGAAGTTTTCCTACTCCCCTTTAAAGATATATACATGACCTAACAATGAAACTTGCGATTGTTATTTAAAATATTTATGCACTAAAGTGTATTTTATACAATTGAGTCCATTATTTGTATTTTTGTTCAATTAATATATTCAATTATTATGTTTTTTCTCACCATTCAAAATGTAATGGCATTAGCAATAAAATTAAAAATCAAAACCTTGCATTTTTTCAATTTTAAGGATTTTAAAGTCCTAAAGGGTAATAGGTTATATGTTTCCAAAGGTGTAGGCTTCAAGAGGGAGATCTTGCAGAAGTGTCATGACTCCTAATGGGCTGGTCATCCAGGCATGGAGCGGATGATAACCTTACTGGCCTATTGCTACTATTGGCCAAAGATGGAAGACGACATTGAGATGCACATAAAGATGTGCATTGTTTGTCAACAGGACAAGGTTGAGAGGCAAAAGGAAGCGGGGTTGCTGCAACCACTACCCATTCCAATGAAACCTTAGGTGTTGGTTTCGATGGACTTCATTAGTGGGTTTCCAAAAGTTGATGGCAAGGGTTTTGTCATGGTGGTGGTTGATCAGTTCTTAAAGTATGTTGTGTTCGTTCCAGCCCTGTCTTCATGTCAAGCAGAGATGGTTGCTGAATTATTCTACAAACAAGTGGTTAAGTACTTTGGTTTGCCAAAAGATATCATGAGCAATTAGGATCCTTGCTTTACAGGTAGGTTTTGGACAACTCTGTTCAATATGATGGGATTGGAGTTAAAGTTTTCCACTGCCAACCATCCTTAAACAGATGGCTAGATAGAGCGAATTAATGGCCTATTAGAGGAGTATCTTCAGCACTACGTGACTGCAAGCCAACAAAATTGGCTAGAGTTACTAGATTATGTGCAGTTTTGCTACAATCTTCACCGAGTATCATCAATAGGGATGAGTCCCTTTGAGCTAGCAATAGGGCATCAGCCCCTTACTCCAAATGAGATAGCACGGACAAGCCCTGGAGGGAAGTGTCCAGCAGCCTACCGATATGCTTGTTCTAAACAAGAGTTGTTCGGTGAGGCCCACAACAGCTTAAATAAAGCGGCCTGATGCATGAAGAAGTATGCAGACAGGAGAAGGTGAGACCTTAAGTTCCAAGTTGGGGACAAAGTTCTACTTAAACTGACTTCTTAAATATGGAAGAAGATTAGCAGCAAGATGGTGCATCGCAAGTTGATTCCCAAGTATGATGGTCCATTTGTGGCAGTAAAGAAAGTTGGCAATGTTGCTTATCAATTGCAACTACTAGAAAGGTTAAAGGTCCATCCGACTTTCCATGTGAGATTCTTGAGACCCTTTCATGAGGAAGATGGGGTCAAACCTCCAAGGAGGTAGACAAGGCATGCTCCCCTAACCATTTGAGTGGAGTTCCAACGTTAAGTGGAAAATATTCTGAACCAAAGGATGCAAGGACAAAGCAAGAAGAATTGCCAGGTGGAATACCTGGTGAAGTGGAAAGATGCTCCGAACAAGGAGGATAGTTGGGAGAAGGACATGACATTACGGTAGTTTAAGAAGCAGATCCAGTACTACCACTCAACCCTACCAACAAGGACATTGGGTTCAACGGGTGGGGATAGTTTGTTAGCCAGATTGAGGGAGTGATCACTCAATTACTCTAATGAGTCCTCCTATCAGAAAGCCAAATTCCCTAATGTTCTATAGGGGGGTGTACATGTCTCCTTGAGAGATTAGCCAAAGAAAGAGTGGCTAACAGGAGCCCCACATGAAATTGGTGCATTGGCAGGGGTCCAGGCTAGCACACAAGCTGGGCAGCAGAGGGATAAGTGGCAGCATTGGTGACCCATGCACCATGAAAGGAGGAGTTCATGGCATATGGGGTAGAACCACTAAAGCCTCTGCAACCTTATCTATAGAGATCATGGGAAGGGATGACTGCATGAGTCTGATGTATTGACAGACTCTCCTTGAAGCAAGGAGAATGTGGGCAGGCAGTAGATAAAGGTTGAACCAGTCCAATGTGAGGTGGTAGGCTCTCGATTGCAGACCCATGTTCTACCTAGTTTGTAGGAAGTGCTCTTAGTAGTGGGGAATGCCCCACTAAGCATGATTGGCTTGGCAGCCAAGTCATGCAGCCTATATGTATGAGTGTGTAAGGTGTTGGCCAAGGACACCAAGGATATTAGCATATATCTAGACACAAGAGAGAGAAAGTGTAGAGAGAGAAACACTTGTAAGTCTTGGCAATCCTTTATACTTTGTATTAAGTAGTAAAGGTTAGGAGGGTTTCCCATAAGTGTGTTGTTGTTTGTGTATGTGAGTTTGACTGAGACTAAGCAGGCTACTTAGTGCCTTCACAAGGCCAAAAATTTGTACAAGATAGTTGGCCCTATGACAACTACCATAAGGAGATCGAGATTGTCGTGATTAAGGCAAATGCAAAAGAAGATAAAGAGACAACCATCGCTTGATTTTTGCAATGGCTAAAGAGAGACATAGCCAAGGTGGTTGAGTTGCAACACTACGTGGAATTAGAATACATGATGCACATCACAATGAAAGTTGAAAGACAACTTAAATGAAAGGGTTCTGCATTGTTTGGGTAGAATTCAGGTACTACCACATTTTGGAAGCTAAATTGGAGTAAAAGGGAGGAGAAGTTCAATTACATGTCTAAAGTTATGCTATCCAAGAGCAAGAATGTGAGTTTTAGCAAGAAGACAAGTAATCCTGATCCTTAACTAAGTAAAAATGGGGATATTAAATGTTTTAAGTGTTTGGGAAGAGGTCACATTGCATCTCAATGTCCAAATATGCGAGCAATGCTTTTGAAAGGTAATGATGATGTTGAAACTCTAAGTAAATCAAATGATGATGATATCGTGCCACCATCAAAGGGTAAAAGTCATGGAAAGGAGTATCGAGTTAATGGAGTAACTCTCATCACAAGGCTTGAATTGAATGTGCAAGTGAAGGAAGAAAAGGAGATGCAATGAGATAAAATCTTTCATAAGAGGTATCTCATCAAAGATAAGGTATGTAGTATGATTATTGATGGTGGGAGTTGCAATAATGTAGCTAGCACAATTATGGTTGAAAAGCTGAATTTATCAACTATAAAACATCTTATGCCATATAAGCTTCAATGGTTGAATGACATTGGTGAACTTAGGGTAAATAAATAAATACTTGTGTCATTTTTTGCCGGACGATACCATGTTGAAGTTTTATGGGATGTTAAACCTATACATGTAGGCCATATTCTATTTGGAAGGTGATGACATTTTGATAGTCGAGTCATGCATGATGGTTTCAAGAATCGATATTCCTCTGTAATGAATGAAAAACTTGTCACTCTTGTACCATTATCACCTCAACAAACTTATGAGAAACAATTAAGGATTAAAACTGAGAGTGAACCAAAAGGAGAGATTGAAAAAGAGAGAGATAATCAAAACAAAAAAAAAGGAGAAAAAGTGGCAACACAAGACACAGAGAGAGAGAGAGAGAGAGAAGAAGAAAATAGAAAGTTTTTATGCAAAAGAAAGTAATGTTGAAAAAGCATTTTATGCCAAATAGCTTATGATTGTACTTTTGTACAAGGAGACTTATTTTAGCACTAACAAGTTTGAATCGTCTTCACCTAGTATTGTTATTTCTCTTTTGTAGGAATTTGAAGATGTATTCCCTAAGGATGTTTTGAGTGCATTGCCACCTAAGATGAATTGACATCACATTGATTTTATCCTTGGTGCATCCATCCTAAACTGGCCAGCATATAGGAGTAACTTAAGGAGACAAAAGGGCTTTAAAGGTAGGTTGATGAACTTATGTCAAAAGTATATGTAAGAGAAAGCATAAGTTCCTATGTAGTTCCTGTCCTACTTATACCGAACAAAGATGAAACTTGGAGGATGTATGTTGACTATTGAGCAATCAACAAAATCACTATAAAGTATTTTCACCCCATACCTAAGTTAGATGACATGCTAGATGAATTGTATAATTCATATGTCTTGTCTAAAATTGATTTAAAAAGTGGATATCACTAGATTTGGATGAGAGAAGGAATGAGTGGAAAACAACTTTCAAAACTAAGTATGGTTTACATAAAAGGCTTGTTATGCCATTTGGTCTCACTAATGCACTAAGCACCTTTATGTGGTTAATGAGTCATTTTTTGTGTCCATTTATTGGTGAATTTGTGGTTGTGTATTTTGATGATATTTTGGTTTATTGAAAAAAACTAAAAGAGAATCTTGATCATTTATGTTCTGTTTTAATTGTTTTACATTATGAGAAAATTGTATGCTAACTTCAAAAAATATTCCTTTTGTACTAATCAAATCATATTTCTTGGCTATGTTAAGAGTGCTAAAGGTATTAAGATTGACGAGGAAAAGTTAGGATAATCCGTGATTGGCCTACACATAAGCAAACCTAATTTAAACCCTAATACTCTAATACCAACTAATGTGAACCCCATAAAGTACAATGAAATGCATAAGCAAAACTAGGAATTCAAAACTCTAAGAAAGTTAAATTTTGCTTAACAAGAGTAAAACCTTGGGCCAATGTTTAAAGGAACATGAATGTAGGAAGAAACCTAAACCCAATGTTCAAAGGAACACAAACCAAAGGTATAAAGAAGAATATAGATGCCCCTCTCATAAAATAAGGCAATTGAGAGTGATAAGTTAGGTTGAAATACCACAAGACATAATCTTGATAAGTACACAAAGTTTAATGAATAACTAAGAGAGAAAATTCTCACTTTTTTTTCACCAATGATGTATCCCTTTTAACAATGAAATCAAGTCTATTTATAGCCTTAAGTAACAACCCTAACCATAGAAATAAGAAAAACCTCCTAAATAAGCTAATAACAAACAAATCAGATTTGGTTCAACCAAATTTGGTTTAGTCAAATTCACAAAGCCATGCATCCTGCATTAAACTTGTTCACCAACCGACTAGCTCATGATTGGCACTGATCCAACCTTCTAATAGTGAATTAGTCATATTACTCATTTTACAACTAGTGCACTCCTTGTTTTCCATTTTTCAGACTCTAAGATAGGTCTAACTCATTAATTCCACTACTTTGTTGCATCTACTCTACACAATTAGTTAACCTATGCCAATTTATCAAACTTATACAATTAATAAAGCCTTGACCTGCATTAAGATATAATTTGTTACTTTTTAAGCTTGAATTAGCTTTTTTGGCCCAAATGTCATTTATCAACCTCTTAAGTGCCTCTTTCGTCCTTATAGTTTTAGAACTTGTCAATGGCCCTTCTTGAATGGTCAATGGATCCTTGGAAGTCCTCTATGCATTGAAAATTCCATGAATCTCATCATGTTATGCCTACAACAAACATTTTTACAACAAGCATGTCTATAGACCTTTGGTATTGGGAATTCATTAAATTCCATCAAACAAAGGAATCATTGATCATTATTAGCTTTTCTCACAAGAAGGCCATGGTTTAATTCATGACTCATGACATCAAGATAAAGAAAACTCTTTATCCAAAAAATTGGCAAAGTGATCTTTTTGGCTATACAGATTTGAAAGAATGGTTAAAGGTTAAATCTTATAATTATTTTGATTATATTGAAGCATGTGAAAGAGCTTTATATGAAAATAGGCAAAGGAAATTTAGTTGGTTCTTTCAAATACACTTTCCAAATGATCCAAAGAAATTTTCAAACTGGTTTAAAACCTAAATATTTAAGTGGGGTTTACATCATGTAATCCTACCTCACAAAGTGAGAACTATTTATGAACAATTTTGTGTAATAAATGAAAAGGTTAAAGAATCATTATTAATATTTGTAGTTTGGTATCATGTCCTATGGATTATCAAATGGAATTATACTATTATGGCTAAACAAGTCAACGTTTTGGATATGGACATTAAGAATGTCCCATGGTTGGCACAAAGGATTAATATCCAATAGTGGGAGAAATTCAATTTTATTGATGGTGGTGTCTATACTAGCAAAGGGTTCATCTATATAAATGGGCCTAAAGGTTCCCCACCAAAGCCCACTCTTAATCCAAAGAGATTTTGAATACTTTAATTGAGTTAGTATCATGTGAAAGGTTATTACAAATGATGGTTGCATTAGTCTAACCAGAGCAAGAGATGCAAGTAGACTAGGTCAAAAGTAGTCAAAGACACCTTAATGATGATGTCATGCAGGACTCTCAAGACCTATGTGAACTCGAAAGGACAAATGAACAAATTAATTTTGATGAAAGGTAGTCTCAAGACCTGTCAAACAATTTCTATTAAAGCTACTTTATAAAAGTAAGGAAGCCAAGACAAATTTACTTTAGAAAAGAGATTCCTTCAATAATGGTTAATACCTTTTCTCTTGTATAAAAGGACTTTCAGCTACTCGAAGAGGTAAAGTCCAATTTCCCATCTCCCTAAGTCTAGGTTTCCTCTTCTTCCTTTGTATCCCCCCTTCTCTCTTCTTCTTTTGTAAACTATACACCTAAAATGACACTTAATTCAATGAAAGCATGATAGCTTTAATGCCATTCCTATCTTGGTAGCATAGGATCACATAGAGATATGAAGAAATAAAAACAAGCATATAAGATTATAGTGATACACATATAAGAAAGAAATTAAAACTAATAAAAAAAAAAACAAACAAGCAGTTTTGTAAACTAACAAAATTAAATGACTTACAATAATAAGGCTTTCATTGAATAGTGTTGTTATAGGTGAATAGTTTATAGAAGAAGAAGAGAGAAGGAGGGATACAAAGGAAGAAGAGAAAACTTAGACTTAGAGAGATAGGAAATTGGATTCTACCTCTTAGAGTAGTCAAGAGGTCTACTTATACAAAAGAAAAGGTGATAACCATTATTGAAAGAATCTCTTTTTTAGAGTAGGGTTGTCCTTGATTCCTTACTTTTGCTGAAGTAGCCTTAGTAAAAGCCATCTAACTATTCTTAAGGCTACTTTTCCACCAAAAATAGTTTGTCCATTTGCTTTTTATAGTTTATACAGGTCCTAAGAATCTTGCATGATATCATCATTGAGGTGTGTCTATGACTACTCAACCTAGTTTATTTGCATGTCTATTTCCAATTGTAGCAATGCAACCATCATTTTTAATAACCTCACCTTTAAAATTGATTCCATTAAGGTCTTTATCAATTTTTTGGGATTAGAAGGAATGGACTTTGGTGGTGGAGTTTTTAGGCCCATTTATACAAAAGACCCCTTTGCTAGTATAGACTCCATCATCAAAGAAATCAAAATTTTCCCACTTTTAGACATTTATTCTTTGTACCAACCATAGGACATACTTAATGTGCACATCTAGAACTTTGACTTGTTTAGCCATAATAGTAAAATCCCATTTATAATCCATGGGACATGATACTAAATTGTAAACATTAATAATGGGTCTTTAACTTAATTTATTATGTAAAATTGTTCACAAACAATTCTCACTTTGTAAGGTAGGGTTAGATGATGTAAACCCCACTTAAAAAATTAGGTTTCAAGCTAGTTTGGGAATTTCTTTGGATCATTCGAAAGGTGTATCTAAATGAACCAACTAAATTTCCTTTGTCTATTTCCATATAATAAGTCTCTTTCCCATGCTTTGATATATAATCAAAGTAATTATAAGATTTAACCTTCCACCATTATTTCAAATCTTTGTAGCCAAAGTGATCACCTTACCAATCTTTTGGATAAATAATTTTCTTTATCTTGAATTTGGTGTACTCCTAATCTTTAAAACCATATCCAAATCTAGATCCTCGTTATATGGGTTAAATAACTACTAAGCCTGTTTCATGTAATATCTGTTAATAGTATAGGCAATCAATCCTTCTTATTGGTACGAGGATACATATTATCTTTAAGATAAAAATGAGCAACCTCATTAGGTTTCAGTTGAGTGCAATTATTTTCAATAGCATATAAAAAGTCTATGTGGTTTGGAATTAAAGGCTATGTTATGGATTTATCAAAAGCTAGCTCATAAGCATCATTATGAAACTTATTAACTTCCTTTAATTTTTCATCTTTAGCTAGTGAATTAATCAACTTTGTTGGGAACTAGGGTCTTTATATGAGGGACCTCTTAATCATGACATAATTCCCTGTAAAAACTCACGAGTTAGGAAATTGGGTAAAAAATTAGAATTTGCTTTAATAAAATCTATCAAAATTAAACACAAATAAAAATCCCTACCATTAAGCAAAGATTTGTTTTGAAATGATGCTCTTAACATCTTTAGTAAGGACATCTTTTACTACCTTACAATCTATTCTCAATAGAAATTCCTAATTCAAGGTCAAAAGGAAACCTTTTCCTAATTTTTCAGCTCTAAGGGAATCTATGGTTTTTGAAAAAGTCTATCAAGTATATATTACAAAAAAGGGAAAGAGAGTTATTAGTGTCCACCCTCCTACTCGAGCCTAAAATTAAGGATAATGAGGTTATGGTCTTTCCATACAAAGCTGAAACTACAACTAGTGTTGTGGTTTGACAAGGAAATTGTACCAATTTATATCTTCAGTTTGAAGAAATTCTTTTACAAGGTCCAAAACCTCTTGTTAAACTAAAGTAGAAAAAGGGTTTTATTCAAACTTTTTTCTTCAAAAGAAGTAAAGTATGATATGACTAGTTAAAGTCTTGAAAAGACAGAACTATTAGATTAAATGGTTAAAAGGCTTAAGAATCTTAAGTTTA
>JAHOYR010005484.1:10514-47469 GCA_023213295.1 Bruguiera hainesii | reverse complement strand
AGAATACGTAGATACAACAATTGGAATTGAAATTATCACATTTATGAGCTTAAACAAACAAGCAAAGAGAGAAGGATTGCAAACAATCAAATTTGTGCATTTGAATGGTAATGCACATAATAGACAAATTGAATAGACACAAATAAATCACAAGGAAGAAAATTAAAGAGTGAGTGGATTCAACCTAATTTAGAGCCAGACTTTGATACCAACTACTGCGGAAAACCCCAAAAAGACATAGCTTAGGGACCCAATGCATATAAGGAATCAAAGAACAACTAGGAAAGCTAAATAAAAGTTTAATAACACAAACCTTAGACCCAACATTCAAAGGAACAAGAACTTAGGGTATTAAAGAAGGATATGGATGCCATACTCTAGAAAAGAAAGGAATTGGCAGTGATAAGTCAATTTGAACCCCACAAGAAAAAGTACCTCTTAATAAGTTCTTTAGTTCTAAAAAGAATCGAGGGAGAAAAACCCTTGCTTTCTATTTCACTCAAAATTGTTTTGTAAATTGTATGATGTAATTTTTCAAAGCTTACAAGGGGTACCTATTTATAGGCTAAGATAGCAATCCTATAGAGGCAAAAATTCCTACTTAGGACAATTCCTTATTTAGGAGGAATTCCTATCTAGAGACAAATTCTTACATAGAAAATAAACTCCTAATATGGAGTGACTGCTATTACTTAGTCCTAACTCTTTAATTACTCCAATGATTTCAATAAGGCCTGAACTCACTTTCAAACTTGAATTCGCACCATTTAGAGCTTGGTTGGCATAAATGTACTTAATCAGCCCATTTAGTGTTTCTTTCATCTTTCTAGCTCTAGCCTGTGTTATTGGGCCTTCTGGAATGTGCAATAGACCTCTTGTATTGATTAAAGTCCTACCTCATGTTATTGGACCTTTTGGAATGTCTAATGGACCTCTTGCATCTATAAAAGCCCTCCACCCATCATCTTTATGGTTCTCATTAGGACATCTTTGTTGCATTGAATATAACATAGGGTTTACCCATAAAAGTTAATTTCCACATCATTTTGTGTGGTTAAGCCCTTGCAACATATGCAGGAGTACCAGAGGAGTACATACATGTTTGTTCAAATGATCTTAAATTGTTTTGTTGACATAAAATTTAATTTGAGTATCATTCTATGTGAATTAGTCCTTGCAATGAGTGTAGAACACTTTTTCATGCGAAATAAAGAGATAGTCACATTAATCAAAAATTGACCCCTTAATACTTGTAAAAGAAGCTTATCAAGATCAATAAACCCCTTATCTAATAAAATTCAATAAATTTAGCATTGCACATAGGTATAAAAATGCTTGCTGCCTTGAAAATAATGTGTAGTATAGACACAAAAGTTGGTTTTGAGATCTTTGGAGAATTAAACCATTCAATACTTGTAAGAATAACTAATCATGGTCAAAGTCTCCTTTGCACTGCAAAATTCAATAGATTCAAAGTGCCAAAGCTCTAAGGATGTCCTTGTTGCGTTAAACATAGCATGTTGTTTATTCACAAAAGTTAATTTCCTTATCATTTTGTGTGGATAAGTCCTTGCAAAAAATGCAAGAGTACAAAAGGTGTACATACATGTTTGTTCAGATGATTCTAAATTGTTTTGTTGACATAAGAGTTAATTTGAGTATCATTTTATGTGAATAAGTCCCTGCAACAACTGTAGAACCCTTTTTTGTGGGAAATATAAAGATAGTCACATTAATCAGAACTTGGCCACTTAATACTTATAATAGAAGCGACTCAATATCAGTTACCCTTTTGTCTGATAAAATTCAGTGGATTCAGCATGAAAAAGAGTTATAAACATGCTTGTTGCCTTGATAATAATGTGTAGTATAGACATAAAAGTTGATTTCGAGATCTTTGGAGAATTAAACCATTAAATACTTGTAAGAATAACTAATCATGGTCAAAGTCTCCTTAGCACTATTAAATTCAATAGATTCAGAGTGCCAAAGCCATAAGGGCGTCCTTATTGCATTGAATATAACATGTTGTCTACCAACAAAAGTTAATTTCCTCATCATTTTGTGTGGATGAGTCCTTGCAACATATGTAGAGTACAAAAGGTATATATACATGTTTGTTCAGATGATTCTAAATTGTTTTGTTGACATAAAATTTAATTTGAGTATCATTCTACATAAATAAGTCCTTGTAAGAACTATAGAACCCTTTTTCATGGGAAATATAAAGATAGTCACATTAATCAGAAATTAACCCCTTAATACTTGTAAAAGAAACTAGTCAAGATCAATTACCCTTTTGTCTGATAAAATTTAATGGATTCAGCATGGCAAAGAGGTATAAACATGCTTGTTGCCTTGATAATAATGTGTAGTATAGACACAAAATTTAATTTCGAGATCCTTGAAGAATTAATCCATTCAATACTTGCAAGAATAACAAATCATGGTCAAAGTCTCCTTTGTGCTATGAAATTCAATAGATTCAGAGTGTCAAAGCTCTAAAGACGTCCTTGTTGCCTTAAATATAACATGTTGTTTACCCACAAAAGTTAATTTCCTCATCATTTTGTGTGGATGAGTCCTTCCAACATATGCAGGAGTAACAAAGGTGTACATAAATGTTTGTTCAGATGATTCTAAAATTTTTTTTGACATAAAAGTTAATTTGAGTATCATTCTACATGAATAAGTCCTTACAACAAGTGTAGAACCCTTTTTCCAGTGAAGTAAAGAGATAGTCACATTAATCAGAAATTGACCCCTTAATACTTGTAAAAGAAGTTAATCAAGATCTGTAACCCCTTTGTTTGATAAAATTCAATGGATTCAGCATGGCAAAGAGGTATAGACATGCTTGTTGCTTTGAATATAATGTTTAGTATTTGCACAAAAGTTAATTTCAACATCATTCAATAATTAAACTATTCAATACTTGTAAGAATAACTAATCATGGTCAAAGTCTTGTTTACACCACGAAATTGAATAGATTCACAGTACCAAAGCCCTAAGGACGTTCTTCTTGCTTGGAATATAACATGTTGTTTACCCACAAAAGTTAATTTCCACATCATTTTGTGTGGATGAGTCCTTGCAACATGTGCAAGAATACCAAAGGTGTACATAGATGTTTGTTCGGATGAATCTAAATTGTTTTGTAGACATAAAAGTTGATTTAAGTATTATTTTACATGAATAAGTCCTTGCAACAAGTGTAGAACCCTTTTTCATGGGAAATAATGAGATGGTCATATTAATCAGAAATTGACCACTTAGTACTTGTAAAAGAAGCTTATCAATATCAGTAACCCCTTTGTCTGATAAAATTCAATAAATACAGCATGGCAAAGAGGTATAGACATGCTTGTTGCCTTGAAAATAATATGTAGTATAGACACAAAAGTTGATTCTGAGATCTTTGGAGAATTAAACCATTCAATACTTGTAAGAATAACAAATCATGGTCAAAGTCTCCTTTGCACCATGAAATTCAAAAGATTCAGAGTGCAAAGCTCTAAGGACATCCTTAGGGCATTGAATATAACATGTTGTTTACCCAAAAAAGTTAATTTTCACATCATTTTGTGTGGATGAGTTCTTGCAACATATGCAGGAATACAAAAGGTGTACATACATGTTTGTTTAGATGAATTTAAATTGTTTTGTTGACATAAAAGTTAATTTGAGTATCATTCCCCGTGAATAAGTCCTTGTAACAAATGTAGAACTCTTTTTCATGGGAAATAAAGAGATAACCACATTAATCAAAAATTGACCCCTTAATACTTGTAAAAGAAGTTAGCCACATTAATCAAAAATTGACCCCCTAATACTTGTAAAAGAAGTTTATTAAGATTAGTAACCCCTTTGTCTAATAAAATTCAATAAATACAGCATGCCAAGAGGTATAGACATGCTTGTTGCCTTGAAAATAATGTGTAGAATAGACACAAAAGTTGATTTCGAGAACTTAGGAGAATGAAACCATTCAATACTTGTAAAAGGTGCAAATCATGATCAGTAAGCCCTTTGCCTGATAAAGTTCAATGGATTCAGCATAGCAAAGATGTATAGACATGCTTGTTGCCTTAAGAATAATGTGTAGTACAGACACAAAACAATATTACAAGATCTTTGGAGAATTGAAACATTCAATACTTGTAAGAATAACCAATCATGGTCAAAGTCTCCTTTGCACCATGAAATTCAATAGATTCATAGTGCTAAAGCTCTAAGGACGTCCTTGTTGATTTGAATATAACATGTTGTTTCCCTACAAAAGTTAATTTCCACATCATTTTGTGTGCATGAGTCCTTGCAACATATGGAGGAGTACCAAAGGTGTACATACATGTTTGTTCAAAAGATTCTAAATTGTTTTGTTGACATAAAAGTTAATTTGAGTATCATTCTAGGTGAATAAGTCCTTGCAACTAGGGTAGAACCCTTTTTCATGGGAAATAAAGAGATAGTCACATTAATTAAATAATGACCCCTCTATACTTCTAAGAGAAGCTAATCAAGATTAGTAACCCCTTTATTTGATAAAATTCAATGGATTTAGCAAGACAAAAAGGTATAGACATGCTTGTTGCCTTGAATATAATATTTAGTATAGGTACAAAAGTTAATTTCGTGATCATTTGATAATTAAACCATTCAATACTTGTAAAAATTAACTAATCATCGCCAAAGTTTCCTTTGCACCATGAAAGTCAATAGATTCAAAGTGCCAAAGCTATACGGAAGTCCTTGTCACTTTGAATATACTATGTTGTTTACCCATAAAAGTTAATTTCCACATCATTTTGTTTGGATGAGTCCTTGCAACATATGCAAGAGTAACAAAGGTGTACATAGATGTTTCTTCAGTTGATTCTAAATTGATTTGTTGAAATAAAAGTCAATTTGAGTATCATTCTACGTGACAAAGTCCTTGAAACAAGTGTAGAACCCTTTTTCATGGGAAATAAAAAGATAGTCACATTAATCAATAATTGCCCCCTTAAAACTTGTAAAAGAAGTTAATCAAGATCAGTAACCCCTTTGTCTAATAAAATTGAATGGATTAAGCACGAAAATGAGGTATAGACATGCTTGTTGCCCTGAAAATAATGTGTAATATAGACACAAAACTTGATTTCATGATCTTTGAAGAATTAAACCATTCAATACTTCTAAAAATATCTAATCATCGTCAAAGTCTCCTTTGGACCACGAAATTCAATAAATTCAGAGTGCCAAAGCTCTAAGGACGTCCTTGTTGCCTTGAATATAACATGTTGTTTACCCATAAAAGTTAATTTCCTCATGATTTTGTTTGGCTGAGTCCTTGCAACATATGCAGGAGTACTGCATACATATTTTCTTAGATGAATCTAAATTGTTTTGTTGACATAAAAGTTAATTTGACTATCATTCTACATCAACATCAATAACTCCTTGCAACAAATGTAAAACCCGTTTTCATGGGAGATAAAGAGATGGGCACATTAATGAGAAATTGATATTTGTAGAAAAAGTTAATCAAGATCAGTAACCCCATTGTCTGATAAAATTCAATGGATTCAGAATGGCAAAGAGGTAAAGACATACTTGTTGCCTAGAAAATAATCTGTAGTATAGACACAAAAGTTGATTTCAAGATCTTAGGAGAATTAAACCATTCAATACTTGTAAGAATAACAAATCATGGTAAAAGTCTCCTTTGCACCATGAATATAATGTGTTGTTTACCCACAAAAGTTAATTTCCACAACATTTTGTGCGGATGAGTCCTTGCAACATATGCAGGAGTACCAAAGGTGTACGTACATGTTTGTTCAGAGGAATCTAAATTGTTTTATTGACATCAAAGTTTATTTGAGCATCATTATATATGAAAAAGTCCTTACAACAAGTGTAGAACTCTTTTTCGTGGGAAATAAAGACAGTCACATTAATCAGAAATTGACTCCTTAATACTTGTAAAAGAAGTTAATCAAGATGAGTAACCCCTTTGTTTGATAAAATTCAATGGATTCAACATGGCAAAGGGGTATAAACATGCTTGTTGTCTTGTAAATAACGTGTAGTATAGGGACAAAAGTTGATTTTGAGATCTTTGGACAATTAAACCATTCAATACTTGTAAGAATAACTAATCATGAACAATATTCAATATATTCAGAGTGCCAAAGCTCTAAGGACGTCCTTGTTGCTTTGAATATAACATGTTGTTTACCCACAAAAGTTAATTTCCACATCATTTTGTATGGATGATTCCTTGCAACATATGTAGGAGTACCAAAGGTGTACATACATGTTTGTTCAGTTGATTCTAAATTGATTTGTTGACATAAAAGTTAGTTTGAGTATCATTCTATGTAAATAAGTCCTCGCAACAAGTATAGAACCCTTTTCTGTGGGAAATAAAGAGATAGTCACATTAAGAAAAAATTGTCCCCTTAATACTTGTAAAAGATGCTAATCAAGATCAGTAAGCCCTTTGTCTGATAATTCAGTGGATTCAGCATGGCAAAGAGGTATAGACATGCTTGTTACCTTGAAAAGAATGTGCAGTATAAACACAAAACTTGATTTTGAGATCATTGGAGAATTAAACCATTCAATACTTGTATGAAGAACTAATCATGGTCAAAGTCTACTTTGCACCATGAAATTCAATAGATTCAGAGTGCCGAAACTCTAAGGACGTCCTTGTCGTTTGAAATATAACATGTTGTTTCCACGCAAAAATTAATTTCCACATCATTTTGTATGGATGAGTCCTTGCAACATATGTAGGAGTACCAAAGGTGTACACATGAATCTAAATTGTTTTGTTGACATTAAGGTTAATTTGAGTATCCTTTTATGTGAATAAGTCATTGCAACAAGTGTAGAACCCTTTTTTGTAGCAATAAAGAGATAGTCACATTAATGAAAAATTCACCCCTTAATACTGTAAGAGAAGCTTCTCAAGATCAGTAACACCATTGTCTGATAAAATTGAATAAATTCTGCAATAGAAAAGAGGTATAAACATGCTTGTTGCCTTGAAAAGAATGTATAGTATAGACACAAAAGTTGATTTTGAGATCTTTGGAGAATTAACCATTCAATACTTGTAAGAATAACTAATCATGGTCAAAGTCTCCTTTGCACCATGAAATTCAATAGATTCAGAGTGCTAAAGCTCTAAGGAAGTCCTTGTTGCATTGAATATAACTTGTTGTTTACCCACAAAAGTGAATTTGCACATCATTTTGTGTGAATGAGTCCTTGCAACATATGTAAGGGGTACCAAAGGTGTACATACATGTTTGTTCAAATGATTCTAAATTGTTTTGCTAACATACAAGTTAATTTGTGATTCATTCTACATCAATAAGTCCATGAAACAAATGTAGAACCCATTTTCATGGGAAATAAAGAGATAGTCATATTAATCAGAAATTGACCTCTTCATACTTGTAAAAGAAGCTAATCAAGATCAGTAACCCCTTTGTCTAATAGAATTCAATGGATTTAGCATGGCAAAGAGCTATAGACATGCTTGTTGCCTTGAAAATAATGTGTAGTATAGACATAATTGATTTCAAGATCTTTGGGGAATTAAACCATTCAATACTTGTAAGAATAACTAATCATGGTCAAAGTTTCCTTTGCACCACAAAATGCAATAGATTCAGAGTGCCAAAGCTCTATGGATATCCTTGTTACTTTGAATATAACATGTTGTTTACCCACAAAAGTTAATTTCTGCATCATTTTGCATGGATGACTCCTTGCAACATAATCAGGAGTACCAAATTTGTACATACATGTTTGTTTAGATGGATATAAATTGTTTTGATGAGATTAAAGTTAATCTGAGTATTATTCTACGTGAATAAGTCCATGCAACAAGTGTAGAACCCTTTTCATAGGAAATAGATAGATAGTCACATTAATCAAAAATTGACCCCTTAATGCTTGTGAAAGAAGCATATCAAGATCAGTAACCCCATTGTCTGATAAAATTCAATAAATTCAGCATGGAAAAGAGGTATAAACATGCTTGTTGCCTTCAAAATAATGTGTAGTATAGGCACAAAAGTTGATTCAAGATCTTCGGAGAATTAAACCATTCAATACTTGTAAGAATAACTAATCATGGTCAAAGTCTCCTTTGTACCAAGAAATTCAATAGATTCAGAGTGCCAAAGCTCTAAGGATGTCCTTGTTGCTTTGAATATAACCTGTTGTTTACCCACAAAAGTTAATTTCCTCATCATTTTATATGGATGAGTCCTTGCAACATATGCAAGAGTACCAATGGTGTACATATATGTTTGTTTAGATGAATCAAAATTGTTTTGTTGACATTAAAGTCTATATGAGCATCATTCTACGTGAATAAGTGCTTGCAACAAGTGTAGAACCCTTTTTTGTGGGAAATAAAGAGATAGTCACATTAATCAAAAATTGACCCCCTAATACTTGTAAAAGAAGAATATCAAGATTAGTAACACCTTTGTCTAATAAAATTCAATAAATTCAGCATGTCAAAGAGGTATAAACATGCCTGTTGCCTTGAAAATAATGGGTAGTATAGGCACAGAAGTTGATTTCAAAATCTTTGGAGAATTAAACCATTCAATACTTTTAAGAATTACTAATCATGGTCAAAGTCTCCACTGCATCACAAAATTGATTAGATTTAGAGTGCCAAAGCTCTAAGGATGTCCTCATTGTGTTGAATATAACATGTTGTTTACCCACAAAAGTTAATTTCCTCATCATTTTATGTGGATGAGTCCTTGCAACATATGCAAGAGTACCAATGGTGTACATACATGTTTGTTTAGATGAATCAAAATTGTTTTGTTGATATTAAAGTCTATATGAGCATCATTCTACGTGAATAAATGCTTGCAACAAGTGTAGAACGCTTTTTCGTGGGAAATAAAGAGATAGTCACATTAATAAAAAATTGACCCCTTAATACTTGTAAAAGAAGAATATCCAGATCAGTAACACCTTTGCCTTATAAAATTCAATAAATTCAGCATGGCAAAGTGGTATAAACATGTTTGTTGCCTTGAAAATAATGGGTAGTATAGACACAAAAGTTGATTTCAAAATCTTTGGAGGATTAAATCATTCAATACTTGTAAGAATAACTAATCATGGTCAAAGTCTCCTTTGCACCATGAAATTCAATAGATTCAAAGTGCCAAAGCTCTAGGGATGTCTTTGTTGATTTGAATATAACATGTTGTTCACCCACAAAAGTTAATTCCCACATCATTTTCTGTGGATAAGTCTTTACAACACATATAGGAGTAACAAAGGTGTACACATATGTTTGTTCAGTTGATTCTAAATTGATTTGTTGACACAAAAGTCAATTTGAGTATCAGTTTACGTGAATAAGTTCTTGCACCTAGTTTAGAACCCTTTTTCGTGGCAAATAAAGAGATAGTCACATTAATCAGAAATTTTCCACTTAATTCTTGTAAAAGAAGTTAATCAAGATCAGTAACCACTTTTTCTAATAAAATTCAATAAATTCAGCATGGCAAAGAGGTATAAACATGCTTGTTATGTTGAAAATAATGTGTAGTATAAACACAAAAGTTGATTTTGAGATCTTTGGAGAATTAAAGCATTCAATACTTGTAAGAATAACTAATTATGGTCAAGGTCTCCTTTGGACCACGAAATTCAATAGATTCAAAGTACTAAAGCTCTAAGGACATCCTTGTTGCTTTGAATATAACATGTTATGATGTAGAAAACCCCAAAAAGACATGGCTGAGGAACCTAAAGCACAAATGGAATCAAGAGGCAACTAGGAAAGCTAAATTAGAGTTTAATAACACAAACCATAGACCAAACATTTAAAGGAGCATGAACCTAGGGTGTTTAAGAAAGATATGGACGACACAATCTATAAAAGAAAGGAATTGGAAGTGATAAGTCAATTTGAATGCCATAAGAAAAAGTACGTTTTGGTAAGTTCTTTAGTTCTCAAAAGAACTGAGGGAGAAAACCTTTGCTTTCTATTACACTCAAAGTTGTTTGATTTCCAGAGCTTACAAGGGGTGTCTATTTATAGGCTAAGATAGCAATCCTAAAGAGGCACAAATTCTTACTTAGGACAATTCCTTATTTAGGAGGAATTCCTATCTAGGTACAAATTCTTACGTGGAAAATAAACTCCTAATTTGGAGTGACTGCTATTACTTAGCCTTAATACCTTAAGTACTCCAATGATATTAATAAGGCCTGGACTCTTTTCCAAGTTCAGATTCGCACCATTTGAAACTTGTTTGGCCTGAACATGCTTAATTAGTACATTTAGTGCTTCTTTCATCTTTCTTGCTCTAACCCATGTTATTAGGACTCTTTGATTGTGCAATGGACCTCTTGCATCCTTTGAAGCTCTAACTCATGTTATCAGGCCTTTTGGAATGTGCAATGGACCTCTTGCATTGATTAAAGCTCTAGCTCGTGTTATTGAGCCTTCTAGAATGTGCAATGGACCTCTTGCTTCCATTGAAGCCTTCCACCCATCATCTCTGCAGTTCTCATCATTCCCTCTTTCCTCAAAAGGATTCATCCTCAAATTATCACCTTGTTTATACTTGATGATGTAGGGAAAGGTTTGAATGAATTTGATCCATTTGGCATGTCTTTTGTTCAACTTTCCTTGTACAAGTAGGATAGGAACTGCATAATGAGTCATGCTTAACCTCACATATCCTTTCAAAATAAGTTCTTCAACCTGCCTTTTAAGCTCCTTTGTCTCCTCAAGATTACTCTTATATGTTGGCTGGTTTGGGATAGATGCACTAAGGATGAAATCAATTTGATACCCAATTCCTTTCTTGGGTGGCAATCCATTTAGGCCATTGTCATGGAATACACCTTCAAATTCCTTATCTTTAATAAGACACCTCATCTAAAAGATGTTATCTCGTTGCACCTCATTTTCTTCCTTTACTTGCACATTTAATGCTTGCCTTATGACGAGAGTTACTCCATTAACCGGATACTCCTCTCCATCACTTTCACTGATGATGGTAGAGAATCATCATCTGATTCACTTTTAGTTTCAACAACACCACTACCTCTCAAGATCATTGCACACTTATTTGGACATTAAGATGCAATGTGACCCCTGCCCAAACACTTAAAACATTTAACATCTCTATTTCTACTAGGTTGAGGGTTAGAATTACCTACCTCCTTGCTAGAACCCACATTCTTGTACTTAGAGAGCTTGGCTTTGGACTTGTAATTGGCCATTTTGTCCCTTTTACTCCAATTTGGCTTCCAAGATGAGGTAGATCCAGAGTTCTACCCAAATCGTATGGAACCCTTTCGTTTGTGTAGCCTTTCAACTTTCATGGCCATGTGCACCATGTCTTCTAATTCCACATAGTGTTGCAATTCAACCACGTTTGCTATGTCCCTATTTAGCCTTTGTAGAAATCGAGGCATGGTTGCTTCTCTATCTTCTTCTTTATTCGCCTTAATCATGGTAATCTCCATCTCCTTGTGGTAGTCCTCCACACTTTTGGTGCCCTAAGTGAGCCCTCACAGCCTTTGGTACAGCTCCCTGTAATAGTGATTAGGGACAAACCTCCTCCTTATGATAGCCTTCATCTCCTCCCATATGTCAATAGGCCACTCACGATTCCTTCTCCTAGTCAAAACAAGTTGATCCCACCAAATAATAGCATAATCAGTAAATTCAATTGCAGCAAGCTTTAACTTTTTCTCCTTGGAATAGTTGTGGCAGTCAAAAACCAATTCAACCTTCTTCTCTCATTCTAGGTATGCATCAGGATCATTCTTACCTTGGAATGGAGGAATTGTCATTTTAATACTGCCCAAATTATACTTATAGATCCTTTTTATTGTTAGCAGTTATGACCACAGTAGTTTGATCATCAAATTCATCATCTTCATGCCCAAATTACCCACAAAAGTTCATTTTCTCATCATTTTGTGCAGATGAGTCCTTGCAAGATATGTAAGAGTACCAAAGGTGTACATACATGTTTGGTCACATGAATCTAAATTGTTTTGTTGACATAAAAGTTAATTTGAGTATCATTCTACGTGAATAAGTCCTTGCAACAAGTGCTAAACCCATTTTCACAGGAAATAAAGAGACAGTAGCATTAGTCAGAAATACCCTTAATACTTGTAAAAAAAGCTAATCAGGATCACTAACCCCTTTGTTTGACAAAATTCAATGGAATCAGCAAGACAAAGCAGTTGAAAGATGCTTGTTGCCTTCAAAATAATGTGCAGTATAGAGACAAAAGTCAATTTAGAGATCTTTGGAGAATTATAGGGTTTAATACTTGTAGAAATAACTAATCATGGTGATTGTCTCCTTTGCACCACGAAATTCAAGAGATTCAACGTGCCAAAGCTCTAAGGACATCTTTGTTGCATTGAATAAAATAGGTTGTTTACCCACAAACGTTACTTTCCTCATCATTTTCTATTGATGAGTCCTTGCAACATATGCAGGAGTACCAAAGGTGTACATATATGTATGTTCAGATGAATCTGAATTGTCTTGTTGACTTAAAAGTTAATTTGTGTATCATTCTATGTGAATAAGTCCTTGCTACAGGTGTTCAACCGTTTTTTGTGGGAAATGTGGAGAGAGTTGCATTAATCAGAAGTTGACCCCTTAATACTTCTAAAAGAAGCTAATCGAGATTGGTAACCAATTTCTTTTATAAAATTCAATGGATTCAGCATGACAAGGAGGTTTAAACAAACTTGTTGCCTTGAAAATAATTTGTTGTACAGACACAGAAGTCAATTTTGAGATCTTTGGAGAATTAAACCATTCAATACTTGTAAAAATAACTAATCATGGTCAAAGTCTCCTTTGCACCACCAAATTCAATAGATTCAAAGTGCCAAAGCTCTAAGGACGTCCTTCTTTCACTGAATATAACATGTTCTTTACCCACAAAAGTTAATTTCCACATCATTTGGTGCGGATGAATCCCTGCAACATATGCAGGAGTACCAAAGGTGTGCATACATGTTTGTTCAGATGAATATAAATTATTTTGTTGACATAAAAGTTAATTTGTGTATTACTCTACATGAATAAGTCCTTGCAACAAGTGTAAAACCCTTTTTTGGGCGAAATAAAGAGATACATTAATCAGAAATTGACCCATTAATACTTGTAAAAGAAGCTAATCAAGATTAGTAACCCCTTTGGTTGATAAAATTCAGTGGAATCAACATGACAAAGAGGTTTAAACACGCTTGTTGCCTTGAAAATAATGTGTAGAATAGACACAGAAATCGATTTTGCAATCTTTGGAGATTTAAACTATTCAATAGTTGTAAGGGTAACTAATCATGGTCAAATTCTCCTTTGCACCCCCAAATTCAATAGATTTAGAGTGCCAAAGCTCTAAGGACGTCCTTTTTTCTTTGAATATAACATGTTCTTTACCCTCAAAAGTTAATTTCCACATCATTTTGTGTGGATGGGGCCCTGCAACACATGCAGGAGTACCAAAGGAGTACATACATGTTTATTCGGATGAATCTAAATTGTTTTGTTGAATTAAAAGTTAATTTTGGTATCATTCTACGTGAATAGGTCCTTACAACAAGTGTTGAACCCATTTTCCTAGGACGTAAAGAGATAGTACCATTAATCAGAAATTGACACCTTAATACTTGTAAGAGAAGCTAATCAAGATCAGTATACCCTTTGTTTGATAAAATTCAATGGAATCAGCATGACAAAGGGGTTTACACACGCTTGTTGCCTTGAAAATAATGTGCAGTATAGACACATAAGTTGATTTCCAGATCTTTGGAGAATTAAACCATTCAATAGTTGTAAGAATAACTAATCATGGTCAAAGTCTCTGTTGCACCACCAAATTCAATAGATTCATAGTGCCAAAGCTCTAAGGACGTCCTTCTTTCATTGAATATAACATGTTCTATACCCACAAAAGTTAATTTCCACATCATTTTGTCTAATTGTGGCCCTGCAACATTTGCAGGAGCACCAAAGGTGTACATACATGTTTGTTCAGATGAATCTAAATTATTTTGTTGATTTAAAAGTTAATTTGCGTGTCATTCTACGTGAATAAGTACTTGCAACAAGTGTTGAACCCATTTTCTTTGTAAATAAAGAGATAGTAACATTAATCAAAAATTGACCCCTTAATACTTGTAAAAGAAGCTAATCAAGATCAGTAACTGCTTTGTTTTGATAAAATTCAGTGGAATTAGCATGACAAACAGGTTTAAACACCCTTGTTGGTTTGAAAATAATGTGCAGTATAGACACAGAAGTCGATTTCGAGATCTTTGGACAATTAAACCATTCAATAGATGTAAGAATAACTAATCATGGCCAAGTCTCCTTTGCACCACCAAACTCAATATATTCAGAGTGCCAAAGCTCTAGGGACGTCCTTCTTTCATTGAATATAGCATGTTCTATACCCACAAAAGTTAATTTCCACATCATTTTGTCTAGTTGAGGCCCTCCAACATATGCAGGAGCAGCAAAGGTGTACAAACATGTTTGTTCAGGTGAATCTAAGTTGTTTTGTTGAATTAAAAGTTAATTTGTGTGTCATTCTATGTGAATAAGTCCTTGCAACAAGATTTGAACGTATTTTCTTAGGAAATAAAGAGATAGGAGCATTAATAAAAAAATTGACCCCTTAATACTTGTAAAAGGAGCTAATCAAGATCAGTAACTGCTTTGTTTTGATAAAATTCAGTGGAATTAGCATGACAAAGAGGTTTAAACACCCTTGTTGCTTTGAAAATAATGTGCAGTATAGACACAGAAGTTGATTTCGAGATCTTTGGAGAATTAAACCTTTCAATAGATGTAAGAATAACTAATCATGGTCAAGTCTCCTTTGCACCACCAAACTCAATAGATTCAGAGTGCCAAAGCTCAAGGGACGTCCTTCTTTCACTGAATATAACATGCTCTATACCCACAAAAGTTAATTTCCACATCATTTTGTGTGGTTGAGGCCCTGCAACATATGCAGGAGTACCAAAGGTGTACATACATGTTTCTTCAAATGAATCTAAATTGTTATGTTGATTTAAAAGTTAATTTGTGCCTCATTCTACGTGAATAAGTCCTTAAAACAAGTGTTGAACCCATTTTCGAAGGAAATAAAGAAATAGTAGCTTTAATCAGAAATTGACCCCTTAATACTTGTAAAAGAAGCTAATCTAGATCAGTAACCAGTTTGTTTGATAAAATTCAATGGAATCAGCATGGCAAAGAGGTTTAAACACCCTTGTTGCTTTGAAAATAATGTACAGTATAGACATAGAAGTCAATTTCAAGATCTTTGGAGAATTAAACCATTCAATAGTTGTAAGAATAACTAATCATGGACAAAGTCTCCTTTGCACCACCAAATTCAATAGCTTCAGAGTGCCAAAGCTCTAGGATGTCCTTCTTTTCTTGAATATAACATGTTCTATACCCACAAAAGTTAATTTCCACATCATTTTGTCTAGTTAAGGCCCTCCAACATATGCAGGAGCACCAAAGGTGTACAAACATGTTTGTTTAGGTGAATCTAAATTGTTTTCTTGATTTAAAAGTTAATTTGTGTGTCATTCTATGTGAATAAGTCCTTGCAACAAGTTTTGCACCTGTTTTCTTAGGAAATGAAGACTTACGAGCATTAATAAAAAATTTACCCCTTAATACTTGTAAATGGAGCTAATCAAGATCAGTAACCCCTTTGTTTGATAAAATTCAATGGAATCAGCATGGCGAAGAGGTTTAAACACCCTTGTTGCTTTGAAACTAATGTGCAGTATAGACACTGAAGTCAATTTCGAGATCTTCGGAGAATTAACCTTTCAATAGAAGTAAGAATAACAAATCATGGTCAAAGTCTCCTTTGCAGCACCAAACTCAATAGATTCAGAATGCCAAAGCTCTAGGGACGTCCTTCTTTCACTGAATAGAACATGCTCTATACCCACAAAAGTTAATTTCCACATCATTTTGTGTGGTTGAGGCCCTGCAACATATGCAGGAGTACCAAAATATTCTAAATTGTTTCTTCAAATGAATCTAAATTGTTATGTTGATTTAAAAGTTAATTTGTGTCTCATTCTGCGTGAATAAGTCCTTAAAACAAGTGTTGAACCCATTTTCGTAGGAAATAAAGAGATAGTAGCTTTAATCAGAAATTGACCCCTTAATACTTGTAAAAGAAGCTAATCTAGATCAGTAACCAGTTTGTTTGATAAAATTCAATGGAATCAGCATGACAAAGAGGTTTAAACACACTTGTTGCCTCGAAAATAATGTGCAGTATAGACACAGAAGTCGATTTAGAGATCTTTGGAGAATTAAACCATTCAATAGTTGTAAGAATAACTAATCATGGTCAAAGTCTCCTTTGCACCACCAAATTCAATAGATTCAGAGTGCCAAAGCTCTAAGGACGACCTTCTTTCATTGAATATAACATGTTCTATACCCACAAAAGTTAATTTCACATCATTTTGTGTGGATGAGCCCCTGTAACATATGCAGGATTAACAAGGGTCTACATACATGTTCGTTCAGATAAATCTAAATTGTTTTGTTTACATAAAAGTTAATTTGAGTATCATTCTATGTGAATAAGTCCTTGCAACAAGTGTTGAACCGGTTTTTGTTGGAAATAATGGGAGAGTTGCATTAATCAGAAATTGACCCCTTAATACTTGAAAAAGAAGCAAGTCAAGATCTCTAACCCCTTTGTTTGATAAAATTCAATGGATTCAGTATGACAAAGAGGTTTAAACAGACTTGTCGTCTTGAAAATAATGTGTAGTATAGACACGGAAGTCAATTTTGAGATCTTTGGAGATTTATATGATTCAATTGTTGTAAGAATAACTAATCGTGGTCATAGTCTCCTTTGCACCAGAAATTTATGAGATTCAAAGTGCCAAAGCTCAAAGGACATCTTTGTTGCACTGAATATAACATGTTGGTTACTCATAAAAGTTAATTTCCTCATGATTTTGTGTGGATGAGTCCTTGCAACATATGCAGGAGTACTAAAGGTGTACATACATGTTTGTTCAGATGAATCTAAATTGTTTTGTTGACTTAAAAGTTAATTTGTGTATCATTCTACGTGAATAAGTCCTTGCAACAAGTGTTGAACTTTATTTTGCAGGAAATAAAGAGATAGTAGCGTTAATCAGAAATTAACCCCTTAATATTTGTAAAAGAAGCTAATCAAGAATAGTAAACCCTTTGTTTGATAAAATTCAATGGAATAAGCATGACAAAGAGGTTTAAACACCCTTGTTGCAATGAAAATAATGTGCAGTATAGACACAGAAGACGATTTCGAGATCTTTGGAGAATTAAACCATTCAATACTTGTATGAATAACTAATCATGGTCAAATTCTCCTTTGCACCACCAAATTCAATAGATTCAGAGAGCCAAAGCTCCAAGGACGTCCTTCTTTCATTGAATATAACATGTTCTTTGCCTACAAAAGTTAATTTCTGTAAAAAAATATATTGTTGGCTGCAAACTATGGACTTGTGGAGAAATAATTTCTGAAGAGAGGCTTTATTCTCGATTCTGTGTCATACTTACAAGTAATACAATAATTTATTTATAAGTTGTAGTCTGCCCTTCTAAAACTGAAATAAACTTAATTATAGGCAATTCTATTAATAGTCATAAACCAAAATTAAAACCCATTATCACACGTAAGAGTAACTGCTGACTCTTGACATTTCATTTTCCTATAAAACTGCTGAAATAACGCACTAATAAAAATGGACATTTAATGTTTATTCAACAAGACTCCCCCATAAACTTAAATGCTTATGCCATCTTTCATGCCGACCAATCTTTTGCAGTTGTCAAGAAGTATCATCGGTAGCAGTTTCGTGAAGATATCCGTGATTTGGTCCTGACTTGCCACGTGCACTAATTCCACACTTCCTTCCTTCACTTGATCTCGGATGAAGTGAAAGCGAACATCAATATGCTTACTTCTCTCATGATTCATCAGGTTCTTGCTCAACTCAATTGCTGATTTGTTGTCAACTCATATCACAGTTGCACCGAGTTGTTGTTGCTCCAACTTGCCCAACAAATTTCTGAGCCATATTGCATGACGTACACACAAAGATGCTGCCACATATTCAGCTTCACATGTTGAGAGTGTCACAATCAGTTGCTTCTTTGAAAGCCAGGTAAACGCCGTGTCACCCATAAAAAACACATAATCCGATGTGCTTTTCCGATTGTCCAAGTCTCCACACCAATCGCTGTTGGAGTACCCGACCAACTTGTAATCTGCCGCATTTGTATAGAATAACCCGAGTGACACTTTACCTTGGATGTACTGTAGGATTCACTTCAACACCTTCCAATGTGAATAAACTGGCTCCTCCATGAACCGACTTACAATGCCGACACTTAATGCAAGGTCAGGCCTTGTGCATGTGAGATAGCGAAGGCTTCCCACTAAATTCTGGTATTTGCTTGAGTCAACTCGTTCTCCTCCATCAAACTTAGAGAGTTTTGCACTCAATTCCATTGGTGTTGAAACCGGATTGCAAGACTCCATCTTGTACTTCTTCAAAATCTCCTTTGTATATGCCTCCTGGGATACAAAGATACCCGTATTTCCTTGTCTTACCTCCAGACCAAGGAAAAACTTCATCAAGCCTAAATCTGTCATCTCAAATTCCCGTGTCATTGTGCTCTTGAACTTTTGTATCATTTCATTATTATTCCCCATAAAAATGAGGTCATCAACATAAAGAGCAACAAATAACATATTACCTCCACTCTTCTTCACATAAAAGGCATGCTCGTAGGGACATTGCTCCAACCCGTTCTCCTTGAAGTATGTATCGATACGAGTATTCCATGCCCACAGTGCTTGCTTCAACCCGTAAAGTGCCTTCTTCAATTTCAACACCTTCTTTTCTTCTCCGATTTTCATGTACCCGGGTGGTTGTTCGATATAAACTTCTTCTTCAAGCACAACATTCAGGAATGCCGACTTGACATCCATTTGTAATATCGGCCATTTGAATTGAGCCACTTGTGAAATGAGCAATCTGATTATCTCCATTCTTGCAATGGGAGCAAACACCTCGTTATAGTCGATTCCCGCTTTTTGCTTGTATCCCTTTGCTACAAGTCTTGCCTTATACCGTTCTATCTGCCCTTAAGCATTCATCTTTCTCTTAAACACCCACTTGACACCAATGGGCTGAGTTCCTTTTGGCAATTCTGCTAACTCCCATGTGTTGTTGCGATCTATTGCTTTAATCTCCTTGTCCATGGCAGTTTGCCACTTCTTGTCTCACACTGCCTGTTCAAAACTTATATTCTCAGAATCCACCAAAAGACATACAAGGTGTACCTCATTTTTCGAATCATACAAATCTTGTAAACTTCGCATTTTGGGTTGTCGTGGTTCATCTTCATCATCAATAGTTTCAGAATTTTCCAATATGGTTGTTGATATAGCAGTTGATGATTCTCCAACTTTGATGATACCCTCTGTTGCTTTATTCCAATCCCACTCATTTGCTTCATGAACTCGTACATCACGGCTCACTAAAATCTTCTTGTTTATCGGGTTGAATAGCTTGTATCCTTTTGTTTTCTCATCATACCCAATAAAAATATATCTTCGCTAATCTAGCACGTGTGCATAGGCCAAAGTGCCGAATACTTTTAGATGAGAGACTGTCGGTTTTTGTCCGCTCCATGCCTCTTGTGGTGTTTGATCATACAACTTCGCATATGGACACCGATTTTGAACATAGATGGTGCATTGCACGGCTTCCGCCCAAAATTCCTTCTGCATTTTCTTGCTCTTGAGCATTGACCGAACCATGTCGAGAATGGTCCGGTTCTTCCTCTCGGCCACACCATTTTGCTGTGGAGAGTACGGTGCGGTTAGAAATCGCCTTATGCCTTGCTCTTCACAATACTCCATGAAAACCATCGAAGTGTACTCACCACCTCTATCGGATCGTACAGATTTGATGTGTCTACCGGTTGCCTTTTCCACCAACACTTTGAATTTTTTTGAACACCTCAAACGCCTTGGATTTTTCTTTCAGAAAATAAACCTAAGTTTTTCGTGAGAAATCATCAAAAAAGGAAATGAAATACCTTTTGCCGCTGAAAGATTCGGGGGTGATTGGTCCACATATGTCGGAATGAATCAACTCGAGAGGTTGCTTAGCCTGATATTCTGCCTTCTTTTGAAATAACATTCTCGCATGCTTTCCGAGCACACATTCTTCACAAAATTTTCCGTCATATTCCATGTCCAGTAATCCATGCGCCATGTTCTTCTTTGCCAACTTGTTTAGGCCTTCGTGATGTAGGTGACTAAAACGAAGATGCCACAGTGATGCCTTGTCTTCTACGTTGACTTGCAAACATTTTTCTCGTACACTTCTCAAATTTAGTTTGTACATCCGATTTCTCCCCATTTCAACTTAAGCAATTGAACGCCCTTGCTTGTCCTTCAATAGTAATATCCGGTATTTCATAAAAACCGAATAACCTTTCTCCATGAGTTGCCCCATACTTAAAATGTTGCTCTTGAGGTCTGGTATGTAGTACACATTTTGGATTGACCCAACTAAACCATCCTTTTGTAAATAATAAATCGAACCTTGGCCTTTGACCTCAACCTTCGAGCCATCTCCAAACGATATAGATACAGCTTCAACCTTTCGCATCTCTTTGAAACAATGCTCGTGCCCACACATATGGTTGCTTGCAGCTGTGTCGAGGTACCACACCGTGTCATTGTTAGTGTTGACTTTATTATATGCCATTAAGAGAAAACCTTCTTTCACCTCATCTTCCGTGGCTAAGTTGGTTGTCTCTTCCACCTTTTTCTCGACTTGACATTCTTTTGCAAAATGCCCCACCTTTCCACAATTGTAACACTTATCGGAATTGCAATCCTTAGCATAGTGACCATATTTGCCACACTTGTAGCACTCAATGTTGGAATAATTTGACCGACTGCCTCTTCCATGACTGTGTCCTCTTCCACGCCAATTCTATTGGTTTGATTGCCCATTCTCCTCATGATACCCTTCTTGACCGCGGCTTTTCCCACCATGACTATTTCCTTGACCACCATGGCCACATCATTCACCTCGAAAGTTTTGAGAATGGAATATCTTTTCGTCATTGATCGATGCTTTGGTTTGAAGTGCCTGCTCAAGTGTCTCCTCCTTCTTCTTGTTCTTCTTATGATATTCATGTGCCATGAGGGAACCGGCAAGCTTGTCGACTATGAACGTTGCTAGATCCTTTGACTCTTCTATGGCACATACCACATTCTTGAAATTGTCGGTTAACGACCTCAGAATCTTCTCCACGACCCGCACATCGGACAACTTTTCTCCGTCTCAGTTGAGTTGATTCACCACGGTTTGAACACGTGTGATGTAATCGGACACACCTTCCGACTCCTTCATCTTCATGCCTTCCAACTCGTTATGAAGAGTTTGAAGGCAAACTTGTTTAACTTGGTCGGCTCCTTTGTACGCAGTCTCCAAGATGTCCCACGCTTCTTTTGAAGTTTTCGCACTCGCAATCTTCTCAAAGCCCGACTCATCAACAGCTCGGAACAGCATGTACAATGCCATCTTATATTTTGATCGCATTTCTTTCAATGCCTTATTTTGAGTCGTCGTATATCCTGCAGTAGATTTTGTAGAGGAACAAAAGAAATTATTAGGTGCAAAAGAAACAAGGCATCCAATTTAAGTTGTCAATAAAAGTTAATAGCTTGATCATATTGGCTACGATAATAATATAGCTTCCTTGCTCAACTCTAATTCTGTCATCTTTTTTCTTGTTATGCCATCCAAGTTTGTCCTATATGTTTAACCCCTATTCTAATTTTTGTGAGTTTAGTTCATTAAATTCGTTTGTCTTGATATCCTTTTTTTAAACTCCTTGTTTTCCAATTTGTTTAATCCTATGCCATTTATATTATTTTGTTCAAAATCAATCATCTTGATTTAGTTTGCTTAGTTTTTTATAGAGCTGAAAGGGAAAATCTGAGTGGTGAAAGGCAAGAGTGAAAGTTCACATAAAGAAAAAGCCATAAAGATTATAAACACGAGGGAGTGTGACACCTTCTTTTGAGTGAAACACGTGAGAGAGCGTTCTATGAGGTATCTTATTATTTTGTGTAGAAGTAATACTATGATGTCCAAAGATAGAGGTGCAGCTTAGGAGGGAGTTGGTGATGTGTCCTTCATGATCAAAGCTATGCAACAACAATTTAAGCATATAAATACCAAATTTGATGATAGGAAGGAGAGGATAGAGGAGCAAGCTAATATAATAGCAGAGTTGCAAAGGAGGCATGGGGAATATGAGACTTCTAAAGTAAGAAGGCAGTTGAGACGTGTCTATAACCATGAAGATGATGTAAAAGATGATGAATTTGATGATCAAACTACTGTGGTTAGAATTGCTAACAATAGAAGGGATCAAAGAGAATTGAGGAGGCAAGGCACTTATAACCATAATTTGGGCAGTATTAAAATGACAATTCCTCTATTCCAAGGTAAGAATGATCCTAATGCATACCTAGAATGGGAGAAGAAGGTTGAATTGGTTTTTGACTACCACAACTATTCCGAGGAAAAAAAGGTAAAGCTTGCTGCGGTTGAATTTACTAATTATGTTATTATTTGGTGGGATCAACTTGTTTTGACTAGGAGAAGGAATCGTGAGTAGCCTATTGACACATGGGAGGAGATGAAGGCTATCATAAGGAGGAGGTTTCTCCCTAATCATTATTACAGGGAGTTGTACCAAAGGCTGCAAGGGCTCACTTAGGGCACCAAAAGTGTGGAGGACTACCATAAGGAGATGGAGATTACCATGATTAGAGCAAATGTAGAAGAAGATAGAGAAGCAACCATGGCTCGATTTCTGCAAGGGCTAAATAAGGACATAGCAAATGTGGTTGATTTGCAACACTATGTGGAATTAGAAGACATGGTGCACATGGCAATGAAAGTTGAAAGGCAACCCAAACAAAAGGGTTCCATATGGTTTGGGCAGAACTTATGTTCTACCTCATCTTGGAAGCCAAATTGGAGTAAAAGGAATGAGATGGCCAATTACAAGTCCAAAGCCAAGCTATCCAAGTACAAGAATGTGAGTTCTAGCAAGGAGGCAGATGATCCTGACCTTTAACCCAATAGAAATAGAGATGTTAAATGTTTTAAGTGTTTGGGCAAGGGTGACATTGCATCTCAATGTCCAAATAAACGTGCAATGATCTTGAGAAGTAATGGTGAAGTTGAAATTGAAAGTGAATCAGATGATGATTCTATGCCATCATTAGAGGGTGAAAATGATAAAGAGGAGTATTTGGTTAATGGAGTAGCTCTTGTCACAAGGCAAGCATTAAATGTGCAAGTAAAGGAAGAAAATGAGGTGCAACGAGATAACATGTTTTAGATGAGGTGTCTCATAAAAAATAAGGTATGTAGTATGATTATTGATGGTGGGAGTTGCACTAATGTTGTTAGCACAACTTTGGTTGAGAAGTTAGATTTACCTACTATGAAGCATCTTAGGCATTATGAGTTTCAATGGTTGAATGAGAGTGGTGAAGTCAAGGTAAATAAACAAGTGCTCATATCATTTTCTAGCAAAAGGTACCATGATGAAGTTTTATGTGATGTTGTACCTATGCATGTGGGCCATATTCTATTAGGAAGACCATGGCAATTTGATAGGTGAGTTATACATGATGGCTTCAAGAATCGATATTCCTTTGTAATGAATGAAAAACCCGTCACTCTTGTACCATTATCGGCTCAACAAGCTTATGAGGATCAATTAAGGATTAAAAATGAGAGTGAATAGAAAAGAGAGATTGATAAAAGAGAAAAGAGAGGAGAAAACATGATGACACAAGAGAAAGAGAAGAAAAGAGAGTTTCTATGCAAAAGAGAGTGATGTCAAAAGAGCATTCTATGCCAAACATCCTATGATCATACTTTTGTAGAAAAAAGCTTATTTTAACACTAACAAGTTTGACCCATTTTTGCCTAGTGTTGTTGTTGCTCTATTGCAGGAATTTGAAGATGTATTCCCTGACGATGTCCCAAGTCGATTGCCAACTAATAGAGGGATTAAGCATAGAATTGATTTCATCCCAGATGCACCAATCCCCAACCGGCCAGCATATAAGAGTAATCCTGAGGAGACGAAGGAGCTTCAAGGCAGGTTGAGGAGATTATATCCAAAGGATATATGAGGAAAAACACGTGTCCATGTGCTGTTCCTATCTTACTTGTACCTAAGAAAGATGGGACTTGGAGGATGTGTGTTGATTGTCGAGCAATCAACAAAATCACTATAAAGTATTGTCACCTCATACCTAGATTAGATGACATGTTTGATGAATTGCATGGTTCATGTGTCTTTTCTAAGATTGATTTGAAAAGTAGATATCATTAGATTAGGATGAGAGAGGGAAATGAGTGGAAAACAACTTTCAAAACTAAGTACGGTTTGTATGAGTGGCTTGTTATGCCATTTGGTCTCACTAATGCACCAAGCACTTTTATGCGACTAATGAATCATGTTTTGCATCCATTCATTGGTAAATTTGTGGTTGTGTATTTTGATGATATTTTGGTTTATAGTAAAACCCTAGAAGAGCATCTTGATCATTTACGTTCTATTGTAAGTGTTTTACATTCTGAGAAATTGTATGCAAACTTAAAGAAATGTTCCTTTTGGACTAATCAGATCACATTTCTTGGCTATGTTATGAGTTCTAAAGGTGTTGAGGTTGACAAGGAAAAAGTTAAGGCAATTCATGATTGGCCTACACCTAAGTCAATTAGTGATGTGTGTAGCTTTCATGGTTTAGCTAGTTTCTATGGATGATTTGTTAGGGACTTTAGCAACATTGCTGCACCACTCACTGAGCTTATCAAAATGAATACGAGTTTTAGGTGGGGTAGTGACCAAGACATGACTTTTAATTGCATAAAGAAAAAATTAAGTTCTGTACCCCTACTTGCTTTACCTAACATTGCAAAAGCTTTCGAGATTGAGTGTGATGCTTTAGGTATTGGCATTAGAGCTGTTTTGATGGAGGAAAGGTGCCTAATTGCTTACTTACTTCAGTGAAAAGCTAAGTGGAGCAAGCCTTAATTATCCTACTTATGATAAAGAGATGTATGCATTGGTATGGGCTTTAGAGACATGGCAACATTACCTTTGGCCTAAAGAGTTTGACATCCAAATTGACCATGAATTGTTGAAGCACTTGAAGGGACAAGGAAAGTTGAACAAAATACATGCCAAGTGGATTGAATTGATTGAGACCTTTCCCTACATCATAAAATATAGACAAGGTAAGGAAAATGTGGCAGTTGATGCATTATCATCCCAAGTATGCTCTTATCTATACATTTACGACAAACTTCTTAGGATTTGAACATATTAAAGATTTATATGTGAATGATTTGGAGTTTGCTAATGTGTATAAAGCATGTGAGAAGTCAGCCTTTGAGAAGTTTTATAGGTAGAAGGGTTTCTTATTTAGGGAAAATCGTTTATGCATGTCTATGAGTTCTTTAAGGGATTTAGCTGTAAGAGAAGCTCATGAGGATAGTCTAATGGGTCATTTTGGAGTTAGGAAAACCCTAGATGTCCTAAATGAGCACTTCTTTTGGCTACGCATGAAACAAGATGTTGAAAGGATATGTAAGAAATGCATAACATGCAAACAGGATAAATCTAGAGTTTTACCCCATGGCTTGTATACCCCTTTACCCATACCTAGCCATCCTTAGGTTGACTTTGTACTAGAATTGCCATGAACAAAAAGGGGTAGGGATTCTATATTTGTTGTTGTTGATAGATTTTCAAAGATGACACACTTCATCCCATGCCATAAAACTGATGATGCAAACAATATGGCTAACTTATTCTTTAGAAAAGTAGTACGCATGCATGGCATGCCATGAAGCATTGTTTCAAACTGGGATACAAAATTCTTAAGCTATTTCTAGAAAACTTTGTGGGGTAATTTAGATACTAAGCTATTGTTTTCAACTACTTGTCATCCATAAATGGATGGGCAGATTGAGGTGGTTAATCGAACTCTCTCTACTCTTTTGCGTGCTATTATTCAAACAAATTTGAAAACACAGGAAGATTATTTACCACATGTCGAGTTTGCGTATAATAGGAGTGTTCATTCAACTACTAGTTACTCTCTATTAGAAATTGTATATGGTTTTAATCCATTAACTCCTTTGGATTTGGTACCTATACCTATCAATGAGCATGCCAACGTAGATGATGAACGCAAGGCGGACATGATAAAAAAATTACATGAGAAGATGCGGCAACATATTGAAAATGAATTGAGCAATATGCATCCCATGTCAACATAGGACGAAAAAAGGTGGTGTTTGAACATGGTGATTGGGTTTGGGTGTATATGCACAAGGAACGATTCCCAGCTTAAAGGCATTCAAAGCTACAACCTAGAGGAGATGTTCCCTTCCAAGTTGTAGCACGAATTAATGACAATGCTTATAAGTTGGACCTTCCTGGTGAGTATAATGTGAGTGCAACATTTAATATTTCTGACCTTTCCCCTTTTGATGTAGGTGATGATTCAAGGGCAAATCCTTTTGAAGATGGGGGGAATGATAAGAACTATGGAGATGATGGGTGGAAGGCTTCAATAGATGCAAAAGGTTCATTGCACATGTATTTGCTACTTTATTACTAAATAATGAGACCGTCTCATCACTTCTTCCTAACAAGGCTCCACTTTTTCTTGTAATAACTCAATCACACTTAAAGATCTTTAAAATAGCTTGTATGACCACAACATGCACTATATTCATGGGAACAACCACATCTACACTCTATTAAGACTAGCAATCCATTGAATTTCATTAAACAAGAACTCTTTGATGATGACTAGCATTTCCTACAAGTATTTGCTACTTTATTACAGAATAATGAGGTCGTCTCTTCATTTCCTCCTAACAAGACTTTACTTTTAGTTGTAATAACTCATTTACAATTAAAGATTTTGAAAATACCTTATATGACTGATGCGAAAAACCCTAAAAAGACGTGGCTTAGGGACCTAACGCACACAAGGAATCAAAGAACAACCAGGAAAGCTAAATCAGAGTTTAATAACACAAACCCTAGACCCAACATTCAAAGGAACATGATCCTAGGGTATTTAAGAAGGATATGAATGCCACACTCCAGAAAAGAAAGAAATTAGGAGTGATAAGTTGATTGGAACACCACAAGAAGAAATACCTCTTGATAAGTTCGTTAGTTCTCAAAAAAATTGAGGGAGAAAAACACTTGCTTTCTATTTCACTCAAAGTTGTCTAATATGATTCTCTGATCTTACAAGGGGTGCCTATTTGTAGGCTAAGATAGCAATCCTAAAGAGGCACAAATTCCTACTTAGGACAATTGTTGTGGAAAACCCCAAAAAGACGTGGCTTAGGGACCCAATGCACACAAGGAATCAAAGAACAACTAGCAAAGCTAAAGAAAAGTTTAATAACATAAACCCTAGACCCAACATTCAAAAGAACACGAACCTAGATTATTTAAGAAGGATATAGATGCCACACTCCAAAAAGAAAAGAAATTAGGAGTGATAAGTCGATTGGAATGCCGTAAGAAGAAATACCTCTTGATAAGTTTGTTAGTTCTCAAAAGAACCGAGAGAGAAAAACCCTTGCTTTTTATTTCACTTAAAGTTGTTTGATTTCTAGAGCTTACAAGGGGTGCCTATTTATAGGCTAAGATAGCAATCCTAAAGAGAAACAAATTCCTACTTAGGAAAAATCCTTATTTTGGTAGAATTTCGGATAAATTTCAGCACATACAATAAATTCCTATTTAGGAGTGAATGCTATTACTTAGTCTAACCCATTAAGTATTTTAATTATATTAATTAGGTTTGGGTTCTCTTTCAAACTTGAATTTGCGCCATTTGAAACTTAGTTGTTCTAAATGTCCTTCATCAGCCCATTTAGTACCTCTTTAATCTTTTTAGCACTAGTTCGTGTTATTGGGCCTTTTAGAATGTGCAATAGTCCTCTTGCATCCATTGAAGTTCTAAGTCATGTTATTGGGCCTTCTGCGATGTGCAATAGACCTCTTGCATCCATTAAAGCTCTAGTTTGTGTTATTAAACTTTCTAGAATGTGTAATGGACCTCTTGCATCTATTGAAGCCTTCCACCCATCATCTCCACAGTTGTCATCATTCCCCCTCTCCTCAAAAGGATTCATCCTTGAATCATCTCCTACATCAAAAGGGGAAAGGTCAGAAATGTTAAATGTTGCACTCACATTATACTCACTAGGAAGGTCCAACTTATAAGCATTGTCATTAATTTGTGCTACAACTTAGAAGGGACCATCTCCTCTCCATTATAGCTTTGAACACCTTTGAGCTAGGAATTGTTCCTTGCACATATGCACCCAAACCCAATCACTAGGTTCAAACACCACCTTAGTACCTAATATACAAAGGATTGGTATAGGTATCCTATTATTCGAACAAACACCACCTTGCGTTCACCTTGTATGACCACAGATTAAAACCATATACAATTTCAAATGGAGAGTAACTAGTAGTACAATGAACACTCCTATTATATGCAAATTTGACATGTGGTAAACAATCTTCCCATATTTTCAAATTTGTTCGAATAATAGGATGCAAAAGAGTAGAGAGAGTTCGATTAACCACCTCAGTCTACCCATCAGTTTGTGGATGACAAGTAGTTGAAAATAATAGCTTAGTACCTAACTTACCCCACAAAGTCTTCCAGAAGTAGCTTAAGAACTTTGTATCCCAATCTAAAACAATGCTCCATGGCATGCCATGCAAACATACTACTTCTCTAAAGAATAAGTCAGTCATATTATTTGCATCATCAGTTTTATGGCATGGGATGAAGTGTGCCATCTTGGAAAGTCTATCAACAACAACAAATACAGAATCCCTACCCCTTTTTGTTCATGGCAATCCTAGTACAAAGTCCATAAATAAATCAACTCAGAAATGGCTAGGTATGGGTAAAGGGATATAAAGCCATAGGGTAAAACTCTAGATTTAGCCTGTTTGCATGTTATGCATTTCTCACATATCCTTTCAACATCTCGTTTCATGCATGGTCAAAAGAAATATTCATTTAGGACATCTAGGGTTTTCCTAACTCCAAAATGAGCCATTAGACCACCCTTATGAGCTTCCCATACAACCAACTCCCTTAAAAAAACTTATAGGTATGCATAAACGATTTTCCCTAAATAAGAAACCCTTCTGCCTATAAAACTTCTCAAAGGCTGACTTCTCACATGCTCCATACACTTTAGCAAAGTCTGGATCATTCACATATAAATCTTTAATATGTTTAAATCCTAATAAGTTTGCAGTAAGTGTAGAGATAAGGGTATACCAGCGAGATAATGCATCAGTTACCACATTTTCCTACCTGGTTTATATTTAATGATGTAGGGAAAGGTCTCGATGAATTCAATCCACTTGGCATGTCTTTTGTTCAACTTTCCTTGTCCCTTCAAGTGCTTGAATGATTCATGGTCAGTATGGATGACAAACTCTTTGGGCCAAAGGTAATGTTGCCATGTCTCTAAAGCCCGTACCAATGCATACATCTCTTTATCATAAGTAGGATAATTAAGGCTTGCTCCACTTAGCTTTTCATTGAAGTAAGTAAGCAATTAGGTGCCTTTCCTCCATCAAAACAGCTCCAATGCCAATACCTGAAGCATCACACTCAATCTCGAAAGCTTTTGCAATGTTAGGTAAGGCAAGTAAGGGTGCAAAACTTAATTTTTCCTTGATGCAATTAAAAGCCTTGTCTTGGTCACTACTCCACCTAAAACTTGTGTTCTTTTTATAAGCTCAATAAGTGGTGCAGCAATGGTGCTAAAGTCCCTAACAAAGTGTCTATAGAAACTAGCTAGACCATGAAAGCTACACACATCACTAATTGACTTAGGTGTAAACCAATCATGAATTGCCTTAACTTTTTCCTCGTCAACCTTAACACCTTTAGAACTCATAACATAGCCAAGAAATGTGATCTGATTAGTACAAAAGGAACATTTCTTTAAGTTAGCATACAATTTCTCGAAACATAAGACACTTATAATAGAATGTAAATGATCAAGGTGCTCATCTAGGGTTTTACTATAGACGAAAATATCATCAAAATACACAACCATAAATCTACCAATGAATGGACGCAAAACATGATTCATTAGTCGCATAAAAGTGCTTGGTGCATTAGTGAGACCAAATGACATAACAAGCCATTCATACAAACCATACTTAGTTTTGAAAGCTGTTTTCCACTCATCTCCCTCTCTTATCCTAATTTAATGATATCCACTTTTCAAATCAATCTTAGAAAAGACACATGAACCATGCAATTCATCCAACATGTCATATAATCTAGGTATGGGGTGACGATACTTTATAGTGATTTTGTTGATTGCTCAACAATCAACACACATCCTTTTAGTCTTACCTTTTTTGGGTACAAGTAGGACAGGAATAGCACATGGACTTATGCTTTCCCTCACATATCCTTTGGATATAAGCTCCTTAACTTGCCTTTGAAGCTCCTTTGTCTCCTCAGGATTACTCTTATATGCTGGCCAGTTAGGGATGGGTGCACCTGGGATGAAATGATTTTGATGCTCAATCCCTCTATTAGGTGGCAATCCACTTGGGACATCGTTAGGGAATGCATCTTCAAATTCCTGCAATAGAGCAACAACAACACTAGGCAAAGATGGGTCAAACTTGTTGGTGTTAAAATAAGTCTATTTGTACAAAAGTACGATCATAGGTTATTTGGCATTGAATGCTTTTTTGACATCACTCTCTTTTGGATAGAAACTTCCTCTTTTCTTCTCTTTCTTTTGTGTCCTCACGTTTTCTCTTCTCTTTTCTCTTTTATCAATCTCTCTTTTCTATTCACTCTCCTTTTTAATCTTAAATTGATCCTTATAAGCTTGTTGGGGTTGGTACAAGAGTGATAGGTTTTTCATTCAGTACAAAGGAATATCGATTCTTAAAGCCATCACGCATAACTCGCCTACCAAATTGACATGGTCTTCTTAATAGAATATGGCCCATATGCATAGGTACAACATCACATAAAACTTCATCAAGGTACCTTATGATAAAAAATGATAGGAGCACTTGCTTATTTACCTTGACTTCACCACTCTTATTCAACCATTGAAGCTTATATGACCTAGGATGCTTCATAGTAGGTAAATCCAGCTTCTCGACCAAAGTTGTGCTAGCAACATTAGTGCAACTCCCACCATCAATAATCATACTGCATACCTTATTTTTTATGAGACACTTCGTCTAAAGGATGTTATCTCGTTGCACCTAATTTTCCTCCTTTACTTGCACATTCTATAATACATTATTACTGAATAATGAGCCTGTCTCTTCATTTCTTCCAAATAAGGCTCCACTTTTTGTTGCAATAATACAGTCACACTTAAAGGTCTTGAAAATAGCTTGGATGGCCACATCATCCACAATATTCATTGCAATAACCACATCTATACTCTCTTGGGACTAGGAATCTATTGAATTACTATATACAAAGAGTCTTTGATAATTTCTAAAATTTCTCACAAGTACTCCATACTTAATTACTAAAAAATGAGACCGTCTCTACATTTCTTGCAAACAAGGCTCCATTTTTCGCTGAAATAACTCATTCACACTTAAAGATCTTGAGAATAGCTTGTATGACCACATCATACACTATATTCATGGCAACAACCACATCTACACTCTATTGGGACTAGCAATCTGTTGAATGCGATTAAACAAGAACTTTTTGATGATGACGATCACTTCCTACGATTATTTGCAACTTTATTACTGAATAATGGGGCCGTCCCTTCATTTCCTCCATACAATGCTCCACTTTTTGTTGTAATAACTCATTCACAATTAAAGATCTTGAAAATAGCTTGTATGACCACATCATGCACTATATTCACTGCAACAACCACATTTATACTCTCTTGGGACTAGGAATATGTTAAATTGCTTTAAACAAAGAATCTTTGGTGATTTCTAGCATTTCTCATAAGTACTTGATACTTAAATACTGAAAAAAGAGACCGTCTCTTCATTTCTTCCAAACAAGGCTCCACTTTACATTGTAATAACTCATTCATACTCTAAGATCTTAAAAATAGCTTGTATGACCACAACAAGCACTATATTCATCGCAACAACCACATTTACTCTCTCCTCGAACTAGCAATCCGTTGAATTTCATTAAACAATAACTCTTTGATGATAACTAGCATTTCCTACGATTATTTGCAACTTTATTATTGAATAATGAGGTCATCCCATCATTTCTTCCAAACAAGGCTCTTCTTTTCATTGTAATAACTCATTCACAAAAGATGTTGAAAATAGCTTGTAGGGCCACATCATGCGCTATATTCATTGCAACATCCACATCTATACTCTCTTGGAACTAGGAATCTGTTGAATTGTATTAAACAAAAAGTCTATGATGATGTCTAGTATTTCTCACAAGTATTTGCTACTTTCTTACTGATTTATGAGGTTGTCTCTTCATATGTTCATAACAATGCTCCACCTTTCATTGTAATAACTTAATCACACTTAAAGATCTTCAAAATAGCTTGTATGACCACAACAGGCACTATATTCATGGAAACAACCACATATACTCACTCCTGGACTAGCAATCTATTGAATTTTATTAAATTTCATTGAGCAAGAACTTTTTGATCATGAATACGATTTCTTATAAGTGTTTGCTACTTTATTACTTAATAATGAGGTCGTCTCTTCATTTCTTCCTAACATGACTCCACTTCTAGTTGTAATAACTCAGTTACACTTAAAGATCTTCAAAATAGCTTGTATGACCACATCATGCATAATATTCATTGCTATAACCACATTTATACTCTATTGGGACTAGGATTCTGTTAAATTGCTTTATACAAAGAGTCTTTGATGATTTCTAGGATTTCTCACTAGTACTTCATATTTAATTTCTGAAAAATGAGACCGTCTCTTCATTTCCTCCAAACAAGGCTCCATTTTTCACTGTAATAACTCATTCACACTTAAAGATCCTGAAAATAGCTTGTATGACCACATCATGCACTATATTCATGGAAATAACCACATCTATACTCTATTGGGATGAGCACTCCTTTGAATTTCATTAATCAAGAACTCTTTGATGATGACTAGCATTTCCTACGATTATTTGCAACTTTATTACTAAATAATGAGGCCGTCCCATCATTTCTTCAAAACAAGGCTCCAATTTTCATTGTAATAACTCATTCACAATTAAAGATCTTGAAAATTGCTTGTATGACCATAATAGGCATTATATTCATGGAAATAACCACATCTACTCTCTCCTCGGACTAGCAATCCATTGAATTTCATTAAACAAGAACTCTTTGATGATGACTAGCATTTCCTATGATTATTTGCAACTTTATTACTGAATAATGAGGTCGTCCCATCATTTCTTCCAAACAAGCCTCCAATTTTCGTTGTAATAACTCATTTATAATTAAAGATCTTGAAAATTGCTTGTACGACCACAACATGCACTATGTTCATTGCAACAACCACATTTATACTCTCTTGGGACTAGGAATTTGTTGAATTAAGTTAAACAAAAAGTCTTTGATGATTTCACACATTTCTCATAAGTATTTGCCACTTTAATACTAAATTATGAGGTCATCTCTTCATTTCTTCATAACAATGCTACACCTTTCGTTGTAATAACTCAATTACACTTAAAGTTCTTCAAAATAGCTTGTATGACCATAACAGGCACTATATTCATGGCAACGACCACATCTACTCACTCCTAGCACTAGTAATCTATTGAATTTTATTAAATTTCATTGAACAGGAAATCTTTGATAGTAACTAGAATTTCCTACAAATGTTTACTACTTTATTACTTAATAATAAGGTCGTCTCTTCATTTCTTCCTAACAAGGCTCCCCTTTTCGTTGTAATAACTCAGTCACACTTAAAGATCTAGGAAATAGCTTGTATGACCTCATCATGCACAATATTCATAGCTACAACCAGATCTACATTCTATTGGGACTATCAATCCGTTGAATTTCATTAAACAAGAACGTTTTGAGGATGGCTAGCATTTCCTGCAAGTATTTGCTATTTTATTACTGAATAATAAGGTCATCTCTTAATTTCCTCCTAACAAGGCTCTATTTTTTGCTATAATAACTCATTCACAAGTAAAGATCTTGAAAATAACTTATATGACCACATCATGCACTATATTCAGGGCAACAACCACATCTACACTCTGTTGGGACTAGTAATCTCTTGAATTTCATTAAACAAGAACTCTTTGATGATGACTAGCATTTCTTACAAGTATTTGCTACTTTATTATTGAATAATGAGGTCGTCCCTTCATTTCTTCCAAACAAGGCTAAAATTTTTGTTGTAATAACTCATTAACAATTAAAGATCTTGAAAATAGCTTGTATGACAATATCATGCACTATATTCATTGCAACAACCACATCTATACTCTCTTGGGACTAGGAATATGTTAAATTGCTTTAAACATAGAATCTTTGATGATTTCTAGCATTTCTCACAAGTATATGATACTTAATTACTGAAAGATGAGACCATCTCTTCATTTCTTCCAAACAAGGCTCCACTTTACATTGTAATAACTCATTCACACTTAACGATCTTGAAAATAGCTTGTAGGATCTTGGCAACAACCACATTTACTCTCTCCTCAAACTAGTAATCCATTAAATTTCATTAAAAAGAACTCTTTGATGATGACTAGCATTTCCTATGATTATTTGCAACTTTATTATTGAATAATGAGGTCATCCCATCATTTCTTCCAAACAAGGCTCTACTTTTTGTTGCAATAACTCATTCATAATTAAGGATCTTGAAAATAGCTTGTAGGACCACATCGTACACAATATTCATTGCAACAACCACATCTATATACTTTTGGGACTAGGAATCTGTTGAATTGCTTGATACAAAGAGTCTTTGATGATTTCTAGCATTTCTCATAAGTACTTCATACTTAATTACTGAAAAATGAGACTATCTCTTCATTTATTCCAAACAATGCTCCATTTTTTTGCTGTAATAACTCATTCACACTTGAAGATCTTTAAAACAGCTTGTATGACCACATCATGCACTATATTCATGGCAATAACCACATAGCAATCCATTGAATTTCATTAATCAAGAACTCTTTGATGAAGACTAGCATTTCCTACGATTATTTGCAACTTTATTAGTGAATAATGTGGCCATCCCATCATTTCTTCCAAACAAGGCTTTATTTTTCGTTGTAATAACTCATTCACACTCAAAGATCTTGCAAATAGCTTGTATGACCACATAGTGCACTATATTCATTGCAACAACCACATCTATACTCTCTTGAGACTAGGAATTTGTTGAATTACTTTGAATAAAGAGTCTTTGATGCTTTCTAGCATTTCTCACAAGTATTTCCTATTTTATTATAGAATAATGAGGCTGCCTCTTCATTTCTTCCAAATAAGGATCCACTTATTGTTCTAATAAATCATTCACACTTAGAGAACTTGAAAATAGCTTGTATAACCACAACAAGCACTATATTCATGGCAACAACTACATCTATACCCTATTGGGACTAGCAATCCACTAAATTTCATTAAACAAGAACTCTTTGATGATGACTACCATTTCCTACAAGTATTTCCTACTTCATTACAGAATAATGAGGCCGCTTCTTCATTTTTTCCTAACAAGGCTACACTTCTTGTTATAATAACTCAATCACACTTAAAGATCTTGAAAATAGCATGTATGACTACATCATACCCTTATTCATTTCAACAACCACATCTAAACTCTGTTGGGACTAGGAATTTATTGAATTGCTTTAAACAAATAGTCTTTGATGATTTCTAGCATTTCCCACAAGTATTTTCTACTTCATTATTGAATAATGAGGCCGTTTCTTCATTTCTTCCAAACAATGCTCCACCTTTCGTTGTAATAACTCATTTACACTTAAAGATCTTCAAAATAACTTGTATGACCACAACAAGCACTATATTCATGGCAAGAGCCATATCTACACTCTATTGGGACTAACAATCCATTGAATTTCATTAAACAAGAACACTTTTCGACAAGTATTTGCTACCTTATTACTGAATAATTACACTGTCTCTTCATTTCTTCCAAACAAGGCTCCAATTTTCAGTGTAATAACCCATACACACTTAAAGATCTTGTAAATAGCTTGTATGACCACATTATGCACTATATTCATTGCAACAACCACATGTATACTCTCTTAGGACTAAGAATCTATTAAATTGCATTAAAAAAAGAGTCTTTGACAATTTTTGGCATTTCTCACAAGTATTTGATACTTAATTTATTGAAAATGAGACTGTCTCTTCATTTCTTCCAAACAAGGCTCCACTTTTCCTTGTAATAATCCATTCACACTTAAAGATCTTGAAATATAGCTTGTGTGACCACAATAGGCACTATATTCATGGCAACAACCACATCTACACTCTGTTAGGATTAGCAAACCTTTGAATTTCATTAAACAAGAACTATTTAATAATCACTAGCATTTTCCATAAGTATTTGCTACCTTATTACTGAATAATGAGGCCATCTCTTCATTTCTTTCTAACAATGCTCCACTTTTCATTGTAATAACTCATTCACAATTAAAGATC
>JAHOYR010005484.1:0-10504 GCA_023213295.1 Bruguiera hainesii | reverse complement strand
AAAAAGTCTTTGATGATTTCTAGCATTTCTCTCAAGTATTTGAGACTTAGTTACTGAAAAATGAGACCGTCTCTTCATTTCTTCCAAACAAGGATCCACTTTTCGTTCTAATAAATCATTCACACTTAAAGAACTTGAAAATAGCTTGTATGACCACAACAAGCACTATATTCATGGCAACAACCACATCTACACCCTATTGGGACTAGCAATCCGTTGAATTTCATTAGACAATAACTCTTTGATGATAACTACCATTTCCTACTTTGTTACAAAATAATGAGGCTGTCTCTTTATTTCTTCCTAATAGGGCTTCACTTTTCTTTGTAATAACTTAGTCACACTTAAAGATCTTGAAAATAGCATGTATGACCAAATCAAGCAATATATTCATTCCAACAACCACATTTATACTTTATTGGGACTAGGAACATGTTGAATTGCTTTAAACAAAGAGTCTTTAATGATTTGTGGCATTTCTCACAAGTATTTGCTACTTTATTACTGAATAATAAGGTCGTCTCTTCATTTCTTCCAAAGAATGCTTCACTTTTTAATGTAATAACTCAGTTAAACTTAAAGATCCCTAAAATAGCTTGTATGACGACATCATGCACTATATTCATTGCAACAGTCACATCTATACTCTCTTGGGACTAGGAATCTATTGAATTGCATTAAACAAAGATTCTTTGATGATTTCTAGCATTTCTCACAAGTATTTGATATTGAATTACAAAAAAATGAGATTGTCTCTCCATTTCTTCCAAACAAGGATCCACTTTTCGTTGTAATAAATCATTCACACTTAGGAAACTTGAAAATAGCTTGTATGACGACACTTAAGTACTCTTTGATGATGACTAGCATTTCTTACAAGGATTTGCTATATCATTACTAAATAATAAGGTTGTTTCTTCATTTCCTCCTAACAAGGCTCCATTTTCCATTGTAATAATGCATTCACACTTAAAGATCTTGAAAATAGCTTGTATGACCACATCATGCACTATATTCATTGCAACACCCACATATACTCTTTCTTGGGACTATGAATTTGTTGAATTGCATTAAACAAAGAGTCTTTGATAATTTCTAGCATTTCTGACAAGTATTTGCTACTTCATTATTGAATAATAAGGCCCTCTCTTCATTTCTTTCTAACAATGCTCCATTTTTTGCTGTAATAACTTAGTCACACTTAAAGATCTTCAAAAGAGCTTGTATGACCACAATAGGCACTATATTCATGGCAACAACCACATCTACATTCTGTTAGGATTAGCAATCCCTTGAATTTCATTAAACAAGAACTCTTTGATGATGATTAGCATTTCTGACAAGTATTCACTACCTTATTACTAAATAATGAAGCCGTCTCTTTATTTCTTCCTAACAAAGCTCCAATTTTCATTATGATAACCCATTCACACTTAAAGATCTTGAAAATAGCTTGTATGGCCATATCATGCACTATATTCATTGCAACAACCACATCAATACTGTTTTGGGACTAGGAATCTATTGATTAGCTTTAAAAAAAAGAGTCTTTGATGATTTCTAACATTTCTCACAATTATTTGCTACATTATTACTAAATAATGAGGTTGTCTCTTCATTTCTTCCTAACAAGGCTCCACGTTTCTTTGTAATAACTCAGTCACACCTAAAGATCTTCAAAATAGCTTGTATGACCACAATAGGCACTATATCCATGGCAACAACCACATTTACACTCTGTTAGGATTAGCAATCCCTTGAATTTCATTAAACAAGAACTCTTTGGTGATGACTAGCATTTCCGACAAGTATTTGCTACCTTATTATTGAATAATAAGGTTGTCTCTTCATTTCTTCCTAACAAGGCTCAAATTTTCGTTGTAATAACTCATTCACACTTAAAGATCTTGAAAATAACTTGTATGACCACATCATGCACTATATTCATTGGAACAACCACATCAATACTGTCTTAGGAGAATGAATATATTAAATTGCTTTAAAAAAAGACTCTTTAATGATTTCTAGCATTTTTCACAATTATTTGCTACTTTATTACTTAATAATGAGGTTGTCTCTTCATTTCTTCCTAACAATGCTCCACTTTTCATTCTAATAACTCAATCACATTTAAAGATCTTAAAAATAGCTTGTATGACCACAACAAGCACTATATTAATCACAACAAGAACTCTTTGATGATGACTAGCATTTCCTACAACTATTTGCTACTTTATTACTGAATAATGAGGTCATCTCTTCATTTCTTCCTAACAATGGTCCATTTTTTGTTAAAATAACTCAATCACACTTAATGATCTTGAAAATAGCTTGTACGCCCATAACAGGCACTATATTCATCACAATAACCACATCTACTCTCTCCTGGGACAAGCAATCCATTGAATTTCATTAAACAAGAAGTCTTTGATGATGATTAGCATTTCTGAGAAGTATTTGCTACCTGATTACTGAATAATGAGGCTGTCTCTTCATTTCTTCCTAACAAGGATTCACTCTTCGTTGTAATAACTTAGTCACACTTAAAGATCTTGAAAATAGCTTGTATGACCACAACAGGCACTATATTCATGGCAACAACCACATCTACTCTCTCTTGGGACTAACAATCCATTGAATTTCATGGAACAAGTACTCTTTCATGATGAGTAGCATTTCCTGTAAGTATTTGCTATTTTATTACTGTCTCACCATTTCTTCCTAACAAGGCTTCATTTTTTGTTGTAATAAATCATTCACACTTAAATATCTTGAAAATGGCTTGTATGACCACAATAGGCAATATATTGATGGCAACAACCAAATCTACCCTTTATATTTGCTACTTTATTACTAAATAATGAGATTGTCTCTTCATTTCTTCTTAACAAGGCTCCACTTTTCGTTGTAATAATTTAGTCACACTTAAAGATCATAAAAATTGCTTGTATGACCAGAACAAGCACTATATTCATGGCAACAACCACATCTACCCTCTATTCGGACTAGCAATCTGTTGAATTTCGTTAATCAAGAGCTCTTTGACAATGACTAGCATTTCCTACAAGTATTTGCTACTTTATTACTAAATAATGAGACCATCTATTCATTTCTTCCTAACAAGGCTCCACTTTTCGTTGTAATAACTCAGTCACACTTAAAGATCATAGAAATTGCTTGTATGACTAGAACAAGCACTATATTCATGGCAACAACCACATTTACCCTCTATTCGAACTAGCAATCTGTTGAATTTCATTAATCAAGAGATCTTTGATGATGACTAACATTTCCTACAAGTATTTGCTACTTTATTGCTAAATATTGAGGTCGTCTCTTCATTTCTTCCTAACAATGCTCCGTTTTTCATTGTAATAACCTAATCACACTTAAAGATCTTCAGAATAACTTATATGACCACAATAGGCACTATATTCATGGCAACAATGACATCTACTCTCTCCTGGGACTAGCAATCTGTTTAATTTCATTGAACATGAACTCTTTGATGATGAATAGCATTTCTGACAAGTATTTGCTACCTTATTACTACACAATAAGATTGTCTCTTCATTTCTTCTTAACAAGCCTCCACTTTTTGTTGTAATAACTCAGTCACATTTAAAGATCTTCAAAATAACTTGTATGAACACAATAGGCACTATATTCATGGCAACAACCATATCTACTCTCTCCTGGGACTAGCAATCCATTGAATGTCATTAAACAAGAACTTTTTGATGATGACTAGCATTTCTGACAAGTATTTGCTACTTTATTACTAAATAATGAGGTTTTCTCTTTATTTCTTCCTATCAAGGCTCCACTTTTTGTTGTAACAGCTTAGTCACAGTTAAACATCTTGAAAATAGCATGTATGACAACATCATGCACTATATTCATTGCAACAACCACATCTATACTCTCTTAGGAGTAAGAATCTGTTGAATTGCTTTAAATGAAGAGTCTTTGACAATTTCTAGCATTTCTCACGAGTGTTTGCTACTTTATTACTGAATAATGAGGCCGTCTCATCATTTCTTCCTAACAAGGCTCCACATTTCATTCTAATAACTCAATCACAACTAAACATCTTGAAAATGGCTTGTGTGACCACAATAGGCACTATATTCATGGCAATAACCACATCTACCCATTATTCAGACTAGCAATCCTTCGCATTTCATTAATCAAGAACTCTTTGATGATGACAAGCATTTCCTACAAGAATTCGCTACTTTATTACTAAATAATGAGGTCGTCTCTTCATTTATTCCTAACAATGCTCCACTTTTCATTATAATAACCCAGTCACACTTAAAGATCTTTAGAATAACTTGTATGACCACAACAGGCACTACATTCAAGGTAACAACCACATCTACTCTCTCTTGGGACTAGTAACCATTGAATTTCATTGAACAAAAACTCTTTGATGATGACTAGCATTTCTGACAAGTATTTGCTACCTTATTACTGAATAATGAGGCAATCTCTTCATTTCTTCCTAACAAGGGTCCACTTTTCATTGTAATTACTCAATCACACTTAAAGATCTTTAAAATAGCTTGTATGACCATAATAGACACAATATTAATGGCAACAACCACATCTACTCTCTCCTCAGACCAGCAATCCGTTGAAGGTCATTAAACAAGAACTCTTTGATGATGACTAACATTTCTGACAAGTGTTTGCTACTTTATTACAAAATAATGAGGTCATCTCTTCATTTCTTCCTATCAAGGCTCCACTTTTCGTTGTAACAACTCAGCCACACTTAAAGATCTTGAAAATAGCATGTATGACAACATCATACACTATATTCATTGCAATAACCACATCTATACTCTCCTAGGAGTAGGAGTCTGTTGAATTGCTTTAAACAGAGAGTCTTTGACAACTTCTAGCATTTCTCACAAGTATTTGCTACTTTACTACTTAATAATGAGGTCATCTCTTCATTTCTTCCTAAGAGTGCTCTACGTTTCATTCTAATAACTCAGTCAAACTTAAAGAACTTGAAAATAACTTGTATGACCACATCATGCACTATATTCATTGCAACAACCACATCAATGCTCTCTTGGGACTAACAATATGTTGAATTGCATTAAACAAAGAATTTTTAATGATTTCTAGCATTTGTCACAAGTGTTTGCTACTATATTACTGAATAGCAGGGCCGTCTCATCATTTCTTCCTAACAAGGCTCCACTTTTCATTGTAATAACTCAATCACAGTTAAAGATTTTCAAAATAGCTTGTATGACCACAACAAGCACTATATTCATGTTAACAACCACACCTACACTCTGTTAGGATTAGCAATCCTTTGAATTTCATTAAACAAGAACTCTTTGATTATAGCTAGCATTTCTGACAAGTATTTGCTACCTTATTATTGAATAATGAGAAAATCTCTTTATTTCTTCCTAACAAGGCTCCAATTTTTGTTGTCATAGCCCACTCACACTTACAGATCTTAAAAATAGCTTGTATGGCCACATCATGCACTATATTCATTGCAACAACCATATCTATACTCTCTTAGGACTAGGAATCTATTGAATTGCTTTAAACAAAGAGTCTTTGATGATTTATAGCATTTCTCACAATTATTTGCTACTTTATTATTGAATAATGAGGTTGTCTCTTCATTTCTTCCTAACAATGCTCCATTTTTCATTCTAATAACTCAGTCACATTTAAAGATCTTCAAAATAGCTTGTATGACCATAATAGGCACTATATTAATGACAACAAGAACTCTTTGATGATGACTAGCATTTCCTACAACTATTTGCTACTTTATTATTGAATAATGAGGTCGTCTCTTCATTTTTTCCTAACAAGGCTCCAATCTTTGTTATTATAACCCATTCACACTTAAAGATCTTGAAAATGGGTTGTATGACCACATCATATGCTATATTCATTGCAACAACCACATCTATACTCTCTTGGGACTAACAATCTATTGAATTGCATTAATCAAAGAGTCTTTGATGTTTTCTAGCATTTGTCACAAGTATTTTCTACTTTATTTCTGAATAATGAGGTTGTCTTTTCATTTCTTCCTAACAATGAACGACTTTTCATTATTATAAATCATTCACAATTAAAGATCTTGAAAATAGCTTGTATGACCACATGATGCACTATATTTATGGCAACAACCACATCTACACTTTGTGAGGATTGGCAATCCTTTGAATTTCATTAAACAAGAACTCTTTGATGATGACTAGCATTTCCAATAAGTATTTGCTACCTTATTACTGAATCATAAGGACGTCTCTTCATTCCTTCCTAACGAGGCTCCAATTTTCATTGTAATAACCCATTCACACCTACAGATCTTTAAAATAGCTTGTATGACCATATCATGCACTATATTCATTGCAATAACCATAACTATACCCTCTTAACAACCACAACTATACTCTCTTGGGACTAGGAATCTGTTGAATTACTTTAAACAAAGAGTCTTTGATGATTTTTAGCATTTCTCACAAGTATTTTCTACTTTATTATTGAAAAATAAGGCTGTCTCTTCATTTCTTCCTAACAAGACTCCACTTTTCGTTGTAATAACTCATTCACACTTAAAGATCTTGAAAATAGCTTGTATAACCATAACAAGAATTATATTCATGACAACAACCACATCTACTCTCTCCTAGGACTAGCAATTCGTTGAATTTCATTAATCAAGAACTCTTTAATGATGACTAGCATTTCCTACAAGTATTTGCTACTTTAGTACTTAATAATGAGGTCGTCTCTTCATTTTTTTAAAACAAGGCTCCACCTTTTGTTGTAATAACCCATTCTCACTTAAAGATCATGAAAAGAGCTTGTATGACCATAACAGACACTATATTCATGACAACAACCACATCTACTCTCTCTTGGGACTAGCAATCCGTTGAACTTCATTAAACAAGAACTCTTTGATGATGACTAGCATTTTCTACAAGTATTTACTACTTTATTACTTAATAATGAGGTTGTCTCTTTACTTCTTTAAAACAAGGCTCTACCTTTTGTTGTAATAACTCATTCTCACTCACAGATTATAAAAATAGCTTGTATGACCATAACATGCACTATATTCATCACAACAACCACATCTACTCTCTCCTGGAACTAGCAATTTGTTGAATTTCATTAAACAAGAACTCTTTGATGATGACTAGCATTTCTTACAAGTATTTGCTACTTTAATACTTAGTAATGAGGCCATCTCTTCATTTCTCTAAAACAAGGCTCCACTTTTTGTTGTAATAACTCATTCTCACTTAAAGATCATGAAAATAGCTTGTATGACCATAACAGGCACTATATTCATGACAACAACCACATCTACTCTCTCATAGGACTAGCAATCCGTTGAATTTCATTAAACAAGAACTCTTTGATGATGACTAGCATTTTCAAAAAGTATTTGCTACCTTATTATTGACTAAAGAGGCTATCACTTCATTTCTTCCTAACAAGGCTCCATTTTTCATTGTAATAACTCATTCACACTTAAAGATCATGAAAATAGCTTATATGGTCATAACAGGCACTATATTCATGGCAACAACCACATCTACTGTCTCTTAGGACTACCAATCCATTGAATTTCTTTAAACAAGAACTCTTTGATGATGACTAGAATTTCCTATGATTATTTGCAAACTTATTACTGAATATTGAGGTCGTCCCTTCATTTCTTCCAAATAAGGCTCCACTTTTTGTTGCAATAACTCATTTACAATTAAAGATCTTGAAAATTGCTTGTATGACCACATCATGCACTATATTCATTGCAACAACCACATCTATACTCTCTTGGAACTAGGAATCTATTGAATTACTTTAAACAAAGAGTCTTTAATGATTTCTAACATTTCTCACAAGTATTTCCTACTTTATTACTGAAAAATGAGGTCATCTCTTAATTTCTTCCTAACAAGGCTCCACTTTTCGTTGTAATAACTCATTCACACTTAAAGATCTTCAAAATAGATTGAATGACCACAACTAGCACTATATTCATGGCAACAACCACGTCTACTCTCTCATGGGACTAGCCATATGTTGAATTTCATTGAACAATAACTCTTTGATGATGACTAGAATTTCTTGCAATGATTTGCAAACTTATTATTGAATAATAAGGTCATCCCTTACTTTCTTCCAAACAAGGCTCCACTTTTCATTATATTAACCTATTGATAATTAAAGATCTTGAAAATAGCTTGTATGACCACATCATGCACTATATTCATTGCAACAACGATATCTATACTTTCTTGAGACTAGTAATTTGTTGAATTGCTTTAAACAAAGAGTCTTTGAGGATTTCTACCATTTCTCACAAGTATTTGCTACTTTATTACTGAATAATGAGGCCGTCTCTTTATTTCTTCCAAACAATGCTCCACTTTTCATTGTAATAATCCATTCATAATTAAAGATCTTGAAAATAGCTTGTATAACCACATCATGCCCTATATTCATTGCAATAACTACATCTATACTCTCTTGGGGCTAGGAATCTATTGAATTGCATTAAGCAAATAGTCTTTGATGATTTCTAGCATTTCTCACAAATATTTGCTTCTTTATTACTGAATAATAAGGTTGTCTCCTCATTTCTTCCTAATAATGCTCCACTTTTCGTCGTAATAACTCATTCACAATTAAAGATCTTAAAAATAGCTTGTATGACCACATTATGCACTATATTCATGGCAATAACCTCATCTACTCTCTCCTAGGACTAGTAATCCATTGAATTTCATTAAACAAGAACTCTTTGATGATGACTAGCATTTCCTACAAGTATTTGCTACTTTATTACTAAATAATGAGGCCACCTCTTCATTTCTTCTTAACAAGGCTCCACTTTTCGTTGTAATAACTCAGTCACACTTAAATATCTTCAAAATTGCTTGTATGACCACAACATGCACTATATTCATACCAACAACCACTTCTACACTATGTTAGGATTAGCAATCCTTTGAATTTCATTAAATAATAACTCTTTGATGATGACTAGCATTTCCAACAACTATTTGCTATCTTATTACTGAATAATGAGGACGTCTCTTCATTTCTTCCTAACAAGGCTCCAATTTTTGTTGAAATAACCCATTCACACTTAAAGATCCTTAAAATAGATTGTATGACCACATCAAGCACTATATTTATTGCAACAACCACAACTATACTCTCTTGGGACTAGGAATTTGTTGAATTGCTTTAAAGAAAGAGTCTTTGATGACTTTTATCATTTCTCACAAGTATTTGTTACTTTATTATTGAAAGATGAGGTCATCTCTTCATTTCTTCCTAACAAGACTCCACTTTTCGTTGTAATAACTCATTCACACTTCAAGATCTTGAAAATAGCTTGTATGACCACTATAGGCACTATATTTATGGCAACAACCACATCTACTCTCAAAATGGTTTTGTTGACATAAAAGTTAATTCATGTATCATTGTAGGTGAATAAGTCCTTGCAACCAATCTTGAACCCATTTTTGTAGAATTAAAGAGATAGTGGCATTAAACAGAAATTAACCCCCTAATACTTGTACAAGAATCTAATCAAGATCTGTAACCCCTTTGTTTGATAAAATTCAATGGAATCAGCTTGATAAAGAGGTTTAAACACCCTTGTTGCTTTGAAAGTAATGTGTAGTATAGACATAGAAGTTGAGTTCCAAATCTTTGGAGAATTAACCCATTTAATACTTGTAAGAATAATTAATCATGTTGAAAGTCTCCTTTACACCGCCAAATTCAATTGATTCAGAGTGCCAAAGCTCTAAGGACATCGTTCTTTCATTGAATATAACATGTTCTTTACCCACAAAAGTTAATTCCCACATCATTTTGTATGGTTGAGGCCCTATAACATATGTAGGAGAACCAAAGGTGTACATACATGTTTGTTCAGATGAATCTAAATTGTTTTGTTGAATTAAAAGTTAATTTAGGTATCATTCTATGTTAATATGTCCTTGCGACAAGTGTTGAAGCCATTTTCGTAGGAAATAAAGAGATAGTAGCAAAAATCAGAAATTGACCCCTTAATACTTGTACAAAAAGCTAATCAAGATCAATAACCCCTTTGTTTCATAAAATTCAATGGAATCAGCATGACAAAGAGGTTTAAACACGCTTGTTGCCTTGAAAATAATGTCTAGTATAGACACAGAAGTCGATTTCAAGATCTTTGGAGAATTAAACCATTCAAAAGTTGTAAGAATAACAAAAATGGTCAAAGTCTCCTTTGCACCATCTAATTCAATAGATTCAGATTTCCAAAGCACTAAGGACGTCCTTTTTTTATTGAATATAACATGTTCTATACCCACAAAAGTTAATTTCCTTATCATTTTGTGTGGTTGAGGCCCTGCAACATATGCAGGAGTACCATAGGTGTACATACATGTTTGTTCAGCCAAATCTAAATTGTTTTATTGATTTAAAAGTT
>JAHOYR010005482.1:20283-32230 GCA_023213295.1 Bruguiera hainesii | reverse complement strand
GAGGATGCGTGAGTAGGAATGACAAAAATACAAGAATATGGCTAAGTTAGTGCTATTATTTGGTGGGATCAACTTATTTTGACTAGGAGAAGGAATCGTGAGTAGCTTATTGATACATGGGAGGAGATAAAAGTTATAATGAGAAGCAGGTTTTTCCCTAATCACTATTACAAAGAGTTATACCAAAGGCTGCAAGGGTTCACTCAAGGCACCAAATATATAGAGGACTACCACAAGGAGATGAAGATTGCCATGATTAGGGTGAATGTAGAAGAAGATAGAGAGGCAACAATGACATGATTTTTGCAAGGGCTAAATAGAGACATAGTAAATGTGATTGAATTACAACAGTACGTGGAATTAGAAAACATGGTGTACATGGTAATGAAAGTTGAAAGACAACTTAAACAAAAGGGTTCCACATGGTTTAGGCAGAATTTGGGTTCTACCTCATCTTGGAACCTGAATTGGAGTAAAAGCAACAAGAAGGCCAATCACAAGTCCAAAGTCAAGCTATCAAGAACAAGAATATGGGTTTTAGTAAGGAGGCAAGTAATTTTGAGCTCCAACCAAGATGAAATAGAGATGTTAAATGTTTTCAGTATTTGTGTAGGGGTCACATTACATCTCAATGTCCAAATAAGCATGCAATGATCTTGAGAGGTAATGGTGATGTTGAAATTACAAGTGAATTAGATGATAATTCTATGACATCATCAAAGGGTGAAAGTGATAGAGAGGAGTATCTGGCTAATGGAGTAGCTCTCGTCATAAGGCGAGCATTGAATATGCAACTAAAGGAAGAAAATAAGGTGCAACAAAATAACAACTTTTAGACAAGATGTCTCATTAAAGATAAGGTATGTAGTATGATTATTCATGGTAGGAGTTGCATTAATGTTGCTAGCACAACTATAGTTGAAAAGCTAAATTTACCTACTATGAAACATCCTAAACCATACAAACTTCAATGGTTGAATAAGAATGGTGAAGTCAAGGTAATTAAGTAAGTGCTTATGTCATTTTCTATTGAAAGGTACCACGATGAAGTTTTATATGGTGTTGTACCTATGCATTCGGGCCATATTCTATTAGGAAGGCCATGATAGTTTGACAAGCGAGTAATGCATAATGGCTTTAAGAATCAATATTCCTTTGTAACAAATGAAAAACTTGTCACTTTTGTACCATTATCATCTCAATAAGCATATAAGAATTAGTTAAGGATTAAAAATGAGAGTGAATAGAAAAAGAAATTGAAAAAAGAAAAAAGAGAGGAGAAAACATAAGCACATAAGAGAGAGAGAGAAGAAAAAAGAAAGTTTCTATACAAGAGAAAGTGATGTCAAAAGAACATTTTATGCCAAACAACCTATAATTGTACTTTTGTACAAAGAGGCTTATTTTAACACTAACAAATTTAAACCATCTTTGCCAAGTGTTGCTATTGCTCTATTATAGGGATTTGAAGATGTATTCCCTAACGATGTCCTAAGTGGATTGTCATTTAAGAAGGGAATTGAGCATCAAATTGATTTCATCTCTAGTGTATCCATCATAAACTGGCTAGCATATAGGAGTAATCTCGAGGAGACAAAGGATCTTTAAAGGTAGACTGAGGAACTTATTTTGAAAGGATATGTAAGCGAGAGCATGAGTCCTTGTGTTGTTCCTGTCCTACTTGTCCCAAGAAAGATGAAACTTGGAGGATGTATATCGATTATCGAGTGATCAACAAAATCACTGAGAGACACCCAATTGTCTATTTTAGTGAAAAACTAAGTGGAGCAAGCCTTAATTATTCTACTTATGATAAGGAGATGTATGCATTGGTACAAGCTTTAAAGACATAGCAACATTACCGTTGGCCCAAAGAGTTTTTCATCCATACTGACCATGAATCCTTAAAACACTTGAAGGGACAAGGAAAGATGAACAAAAGACATGCTAAATGGATCGAATTCATTGAGACCTTCCCCTATATCATTAAATATAAACAAAGTAAGGAAAATGTGGTAGTTGATGCATTATCTCACAGGTATGCTCTTATCTTTACACTTATTGCAAAATTATTAGGATTTGATTATGTTAAAGATTTGTATGTGAACAATCCTAACTTTGCTAATATGTATAGAGTGTGTGAGAAGTTAGCCTTTAAGAAGTTTTATAGGCATAAGGGTTTCTTATTTAGGAAAAATTGTTTATATGTACCTATGAGTTTTTTGAGGGAGTTGCTTGGCAGAGAAGCTTATAAGTGTAGTCTAATGGGTCATTTTGGAATTAGGAAAACCCTAGATGTCTTAATTGAACATTTCTTTTGGCTACACATGAAATGAGATGTTGAGAGGGTATGTGTGAAATACATAACATGCAAATAGGCTAAATCTAAAGTTTTACCCCATGACTTGTATACCCTTTTGCCCATACTTAGCCATTGCTAGGTTGATTTATCTATGGACTTTGTATAAAAAAGGGGTAAGGATTTTGTATTTGTTGTTATTGATAGAATTTTAAAGATGATACACTTTATCCTATACCATAAAACTAATGATGCAAGCAATGTGGCTAACTTATTATTTAGAGAAGTAGTATGTTTGCATGGCATGCCATAAAGCATTGTTTTAGATGGGGATACAAAGTTCTTAAACTACTTTTGGAAGACTTTGTAGGGTAAGATAGGTACTAAGCTATTATTTTTAACTACTTGTCATCCACAAATTAATGGGTAGACTAAGGTGGTTAATCAAATTCTTTCTACTCTTTTACATTTTATTATTCAAATGAATTTGAAAACATGACAAGATTGTTTACTGCATGTTGAGTTTGCATATAATAGGAGTGTTCATTCAACTAATAGTTACTCTGTATTTGAAATTGTATATGCTTTTAATTCGTTGACTCCTTTGGATTTGGTATCTATACTTGTCGATGAGTATGCTAGCCTAGATGGTGAATGTAGGGCTGACATGGTGAAAAAATTACATGAGAAGGTGTGACAATATATTGAAAAACGAACTGAGTAATATGCATCCTATGTCAACAAGGGATGAAAAAAGTTGGTGTTTGAATTTGGTGATTATGTTTGGGTGCCTATGTGCAAGGAACAATTCCTAACTTAGAGGCATTTAAATTAATGACAATGCCTATAAGTTGAACCTTCCTAGTGAGTAAATATGAGTGTAAAATTTAATATTTCTGATATTTCTCCTTTTGATGTAGGTGATGATTTGAGGATGAATCCTCTCAAGGAGAGGAGGAATGACAAGAACCTTAGAGATGATGGGTGGAAGACTCTCAAGGATGCAAGAGGTCTATTAAACATTCCAAAAGACCCAATAACTAGAGTTAGAGCTAAAAAGATGAAAGAAATACTATGATTAAGGACATTCAGGTCAATTAAACTTCAAATGGTGTGAATTCAAACTTAAAAGAGAGTATAAGTCTTATTAATATGATTGGAGTATCTAATGAGTCAGGGTTAAGTAATATCATTCACTTCTAAATAGGAGTTTATTGTTTATGTAAGAATTTGTCCCTATATGAAAATTCCTGCTAATTAAGGATTTGTCCTAAGTAGGAATTTGTACCTCTTTAGAATTGCTATCTTAGTTTATAAATAGGCACCTCCTTGTATGCTTTGGAACATTAGACAACTTTTAGAAAAATAAAATGTAAGGGTTTTCTATTTCAGTTCTTTTGAGAATTAAAGAACTTATCAAGAAGTATTTCTTCTTGTGACATTCAACTCGATTTATCACTCTCAATTCCTTTCTTTTTTTGAGCGTGACGTTCATATCCTTCTTAAATACCCTACGTTTGAGTTCCTTTGAATGTTGGGTTTAGAGTTTGTGTTATTACAGTTTAATTTACCTTTCGTGGTTGTTCTTTAATTCTTTGTGTGCATTGGGTCCCTAAGCCGTATTTTGGGGGTTTCTGCATGAATTTGAGTTTTGATGGGTTGAGTGCTAGTGCCAGAGGGTGTTGATGCTGCAAAAAGGTTGATTCGAAAGCTGGGCTACCGGCCAGGTTTGACAGAGCTCAGAAAGCGGATTGAGGACCCACCAAATGACGTTGTTTTGAAGCAGTCATTTTTGTTGGTAGTACTGGGAGCATTGTTTTGTTCGACGTCATTGGACATTCCTTTGTTAGTCTATACAATGCTATGGAAGATGTTGGTGTAGTGAGGCACTTATAACTGGGCAAAATATGTCTTTGAGAGATTGTGTAGCAAGATTAAGGATTACAAACTTAGAAGAGGGAAGTGCACTAACAAAAATGAGAAAAGTAGCATCGACAGCTGTGTGATATTTCTGCTTGTATGTTGTTATGTTATATGCTCTTGTAAGTAATAATAGGAATGAACATCATTAATTTGGATTAAATGATTTGTCATCCTTTTTTTTTAGTTGTTTTACTTTCTAGCATGCCCTTTTGATAATGAAAATGGTTGTGAAGATGAAGAAAGCACTGAGGATATTGGGTTAGTAGATATTGAGGGCTCTATTGGTGGGAAAAGTACACAAGGCAAGTGAAGCCTGAATTATACTTAAACATTAGTTGTGGATGGATATACATCATATACACGTAGGAAACACCTTTACATAAAATTTATTTCAATCCTAATTACGGATTTTAAGGTAATGATTGGTTCTAGAGTTCCCAAAAAGCACGCGAAGATGTGCTATAAATGAAGAATGTCTGAGAGAATGCATTGTTGATACTTTGGTTGCAAGTGAGAGGGCATTTGACAAATCTGCAACAATTAATGTTGAAGAAAAAGGAGATGGAAACTCTAAATAAGGGTGATGATGAAGCTTTGAATATTGAGAACGTTTGTGGTGCAGTCAAAAACCACCTCTAGCAGAAGCATGACTCCGAGTAAGTCAAAACTAAAGTATGAAATCGTTATTTGTGCTTGGCCACATGCCTTTGATGATACAAACTTGATCATTTGGGTTTCTAGAGGGCTCTATAGGTGCATACATCACTACATGTACGTGGATCTTAGATAATAAATCTGTAATTTTAGAGTGGTCTCAGCAATATATGTTTGACACACTTGTTAAGATAGTTTACTTGTATTGTATGGTTTTTGAGCAAATTATCCATTTGCTTGTAGTAGATGAAGACTGTCCGGGAGAATGTTGGTTGGATACTTTGTTTACATCTAAGAAGGCATTTGACTAATGTTTATGGCAATGGAATTTTTGAGAAAGGTGAAAATGAAGCTTTTAATACCTTGAATGTTATTAGTTTAGAGGAAAAATTATCCTCTAGCTAAATCATGCTCCATAATAATTGTATACTAAATTATTAACCGTCATTCGTACTAGGCGAATGCATCTGATCACACAACCATTATGAATATGGGTTTGTAAATGACTATATAGGTTGACACATTACTTAGGGCAAGTGAACCCTATCTAATCAACTTGTAATTTTGATGTGGTCACAATAATTAAAGTGGGACACTGTTGTTTAGATGGTCCATTCACACTGTATATTTGATTAGGATATTATTTGTTTGTGTGCTGTAGACAAAGACAGGGTGAAAGGCATTTGGGTAATTTTTTCACTTCCAAGAAGGCATTTAAAAAATGTGAAACAACAAATGGTTCACAAAGTCGAGGGGGAAAATCCATGAAAGGTGAGGAGAAAGATTTAAATGCAAAGCAAATTATTGATGTAAAGGCCGTGGTAGCTCCCGGCAAAAATATGCCACTATGTAAGTCATTAATCAAATATGAAATTATTTGTTCATGGTTGTAGATAGTATACTTGTCTATGTCCATGAACTAAAAAAGACAGTCTACTTGTATATGCTAATAAATGAAAAATGAAGAGTGTACTTGTATTGTATGGTTTTTGAGCACTATATTTGTTTTTGTGTAGTAGGTGAATTTGTCTATAAGAAAGCCGTGTGGGTACTTTCTTCACTTATGATAGGGCATTTCTTAATTCTGCAACTGTAAACGATGATCAAATTGGTGGTGAAAAATCCAATAATAGACAGAGAGAAGCTTTGGTAAAGAGTAGTTTATTAATGAAGAGAAAAAAGCTGATGACAGAGCAATTATGCCTCCAAGTAAGTTAGTACTGAAATATCTAAAGTTATTTATTGTTGGTTTTGGGGAGACAAACTTTTGGATTTACTCAATTTTTTTTAACAAATTTGTACATTAATTCTTAATGATTTATGTTGGGTGCACGTAGCATTTGAGAGACTATTAGGCCAACAACGAAATGCTTTTGATGATATTGGGAAAGATAAACAAACAAGGTGCGACTATAGAATTAGGTTTGGAGGATTTTAGGGTGGCTGAGACAAAAGTTGCTATTGTAGCTAACCATTGTCCATGTAAGTAACAATTGTAAGATCAAATACGTTTTCTATGTTTTATGGTGCAACTAAATTTGCAATTTCATAACCCTTGCCATTTAGGTTAACATTTATTCATCATCTGTGTAATTTTTTGGTGATTGTTTGATGGAAATCTTATGTGTTTTAGATGAAAGGTAAGGTGTCACCCCTGTGGAGAACAGAAGGAAATACTTGCAAGAGAATCTATTGGCATCATGTAAGGCTAATCAAAACTTATGGGTTCCGTGAATTCCGAAACTAATCGTGACAAAATGAGTGGAGAAGAAGTCCACAAAAGTATAGGTAGAAAAATAAGTTCCGATGATATTGATGTTCATGATAGAGATGGTTTGGTAAAGCTATACACTCCTCTAAGTGAGTGTAAAGAATACCTTGAAAAAAATTTATTATGCGTGTAGTGTTGATAGAAGCACAATATAGGAAAACACATTTATTTTCAATGTTTGCATGATACATCATTAGGATTGAGAGTAATGACCTAAAATGCACTTGTTTACAAAGCATGAAAAAGGAAAACGAGACTGTCCACATAAGAAAGCGTTCATTAGCAAGTGTTTGAAGTGTCATCAACTATGACTATTTAGGATGTCAACATGAAATCACGTAGCCATGTACAAAAAATTTGTAGGCTGACACATTGTGAGAAGAGGTTGGTGTGGAAAACTATGGTGACCATGGGAGTGAAGACACACTAGTCACTACTCCAGGCGATATCAAGATGCTCTCTATACACGAAGATATTAACAAATACTTTTTAAAGTGGTTTTAGAAGTTATACTCATTCAGATAGTTAACCCCTTGTTTGTCAAAAATAGTAAATTAAACTGTGTTGAATATGCTGGTTTAAATACATTTTTTGTCTAGATGGTAACAAGAAAATTGGGCCAAGGCCTACGATGCGACATAACAATATAAGGGAATTGAGTCCAAATTGAGCAGCAACGTCGTATAGGCCACAGGTCATGCAAAGGGCAAGACGTGTAATAAAACCATCAGCTAAGATTAGTTCTGACCAATATGCCGTATTTTTATAGTGGGAAAGAAGCAATTTTCAGGTAAAGAAGATTCGCGGCTTTCTTGGGTCACAACGAAGATTAGGAAGAGCGAAACTGATTCATAAGATTCCTCTATTTTTTACATTTTTTTTTCTTTTTGTCTTTGTCTGCATTTGTTATAAAAGATAAAAGAAATGAATCTTAAAACTGAGCAACCTTCCCCTATGGATTGTACTAGATGTAATAGTCATATTCCCTAATTTTTGGATGATTTGCTGTTTCAATATTTGTTTGACTAGCAACCCAAGTTGTTGTCAAGATTCCCAATGGAAACTCTCTAACACGCTATGACTACAGTTACATGATGTTCAAACATTGAGTTTTAAATTTGCAAGTGTTATCTTGATTTTTTAATTTTTTAGTTCAAAGGATTTCACTAGGCATAACAGCATGTGCAATTAAGCATTGAGGGAAATGATTTGTTTCTAAGTCGCTTTGTTGTAGGTAATCAAGTTCATGTGTTATTTGCTCAACTATTGGCAAATGCAATAGGGAAGGGTCCTCAAACACTACAAATGGACCTAAACTATAACACATCCACTAATGGCTAATAATTTTATTATTTAAATATAATGTCTAGTTTACACATTTAATATGGTTGATTTGTACCATACGCTTTAGGCTATTGTTTGATTACTTTTGATTGCACAAACATGTTTAATAAGTTAGGGTAGACGTAATGAAACAAAGCTGAGGACCTATTCATTGTGTGTAGACTAGGATGAACAATGTCTTGGGTATTTCATTTCATAGTGTGACATGGTAGCATCATAAAACATGAATAGCCTTCTAGTATATTAGTCTACTTGATGTGATGTAACCAATTATATTGATAGGCCAATATAGTCATTCTAATGGGAATTTCACTGATAACATTATTAGCTAATATCATAGGAAGTCAGGATATGACAATAAATCTCGATTAATGATGCATGGGTTAGTTCATATATCTTTAAAATAGATTTTTTCCTTGGTTCTTAAAATCAACCATTGTATGTAATTTGTACAAAGTTGTGAGATAGTTGAGTGGATGTCCTCGATTTTATGCTTTAAGAAATTTGTGGAATTCACTGACAAAATTTTCCACTATATAAATCCAAGTATAAATTTGTTCTTTTATTAGATTGTTCTCATGGAGGCTATTTTGAGGATAGGCACTAGAGGGGAAGTAATTTCATTGGCCAATCTTCATATAAATTTTGTCAAAACTCCTAAATAGGATAAATATTAGGTGAGTACAATGATATGAATCATTTATGTATTATTATCATAGAATTCTCTAATCATAAATGGTATGATTTGGATAATGAGACCTAAAAGTTGCTAAAAGTTGCAAATGTTGAATTTTCATTTTTTTGTTATAACTGTGTTGAATGGATATTGTACTTGGTAGGGTAGGCCTATTTTTGCTAGGAAAAAGGTTGCAAACTTTGAATTTTCATTTTTTGTTATAACTATGTTGAATGGATGTTGTACTTGGTAAGCTGGGCCTATTTTCACTAGGAAGTATCAAAACCCCCTACATTGATACCTAATTGTTTGGATATCAAGTGTAGTGGGAAATAAGGTTGAAAAAAAAAGGAATAGTGAGACAATTGCTAATTGGCAAATATGTATAGGATTTCTACAACCACCTAAAGCACTAATTTAAGGTTTCAATTATATTTAAAAAGTCACATGTAAAAAAAAAAAACATAAAAAGAATTTTGTAGTGCCTACTATGGCATTTGGTGTACAATGTATGGTAGTCACATCAAGGGTGTGCAATTGCAATTGAATGACTTCTACTAAATTCAAAAAATTAAATCCCCAAGTATTTGTAGGTAATCTAGCCTCTTTATTACTTATTCTAATAGGGTTAATCCTAACTAAGTATGCATGTGATATCTTAACTCTAGGTTAGATTAAACAACATATTTAACCAATGTCCAAAAGAGTGAGGTACATAGTTAAAGGATGTTCATCCGGAATAATCATGCAAAACATGCATGGTTTAACTATACTATATTATTGTTCTATTTGCCCTTTAATGCAAATAATTGGTATAAATGATACAAAATTTGAAATCTATTTAAATTTTCATTTTAAGTGTTTTTTGTTTAGTTAAGGTGCAATTTATTGCAAAATTTATTTTAAACATATTTTTGATCATCTAATGACATAGTGAATCCAATATAGCATGATTCTTATGATCCACATAAGATGTACATGGAAGTAACAATACCTTAATTCCAATCTAATTTTGCAAAAATCTATTTTTTATGACTTATGTCATGGATTTTGCTAATAAATTATTACTTTAAAGAACGACAAAGATTTGCCTAAGGCAATTCATAAAACCATATTTTGTTCGATAGGTATACTTATTGTAATAGTGTAAAACAATAATGAATCACATCAAACTAAGAAAATCCATATTAATAAGTAAAACACCCTTTATCCCTCTTTAAAGTGTAGATTTACCAAGGAGCATATGGCCTTCAAATTATCATTAAGTTTTAAGTTTTACACTAGCCAAACACATAAAAAGTTGATGGGCTAATGTGGTGATTTGTCTTGACATTGATTATAGAAAAGATTTTTACAAGATTATAGTTGATATCTATAACAGGAAAGGATAACAAAGATGGACAAACATCATTTACATTTAGGTTCCATAAGAGGTAACAAGGAAGAAAAACTAGAGCAAAAACTCCAATTTTGATAAGCAAACTTGATTTAAAGCTCAAAGCTCCCATATCACCCAATCTTAAACATAGAGAAAGCATTGAAACACACAATGAAAAGAAGGCATTGAAGACCCCAATAAACATAGTTGAGGTTTAATGAAAGAACAACATTTGCACAATGCTTAAAGGAACAAGAAATTATGGTACAATCCAATAACCAGTGTTCAAAGCATCATGAACCAATAGTGAAAGGAAGGATATTGGCTTTGCAATCTAGGAAGATGAGATTTGCTAATACTGAGGCAAGTTGGAATGCAACAAAATGTAATAGGAGGCAGCTAGGAAGAAAAACTAGAGAAAAAACTCCAATTTTGATAAGCAAACCTGATTCAAAGCCCAAAACTTCCAAACCAACCAATGTTAAACACAGAGAATGCAATGAAACACACAATGAAAAGAAGACATTGAAGACCCCAAGAAACATAATTTAGGTTTAACGAAAGAACAACATTTGCACGATATTCAAAGGAACAAGAACCTATGGTATAATACAATAAGCAGTGTTCAAAGCATCATGAACGAATAGTGAAAGGAAGGATATTGGCTTTGCAATCTAGGAAGATAAGATTTGGTAGTAATGAGGTGAGTTGGAATACAACAAAACGTAATAGGAGGTAGCTAGGAAGAAAAACTAGAGAAAAAACTCCAATTTTGATAAGCAAACCTGATTCAAAGCCCAAAACTGCCATAGCACCCAATGTTAAACATAGAGAATGCAATGAAATACACAATGAAAAGAAGACATTGAAGACCCCAAGAAACATAATTAAGGTTTAATGAAAGAACAACATTTGCCCAATACTCAAAGGAACAAGAACCTATGGTATAATACAATAAGCAGTGTTCAAAGCATCATGAACCAATAGTGAAAGGAAGGATATTGGCTTTGCAGTTTAGGAATATGAGATTTGGTAGTAATAAGGCGAGTTGGAATGCAACAAGACATAATAGGAGGCAGCCAGGAAGAAAAACAAGAGAAAAATCTCCAATTTTGATAAGCAAACATGATTTAAAGCCCAAAAATGCCATATCACCCAATGTTAAACTCAGAGAATGCAATGAAACACAAAATGAAAAGAAGGCATTGAAGACCACAAGAAACATAATTAAGGTTTAATGAAAGAACAATCTTTGCACAATGCTCAAAGGAATAGGAACTCATGGTATAATCCAATAACCAGTGTTCAAAGCATGGTGTATCAATTGTGAAAGGAAGGATATTGGCTTTGCAATCTAGGAAGATGAGATTTGGTAGTAATGAGGTGAGTTGGAATGCAACAAAATGTAATAGGAGGCAGCTAGCAAGAAAAATTGAAGAAAAATCTCCAATTTTGATAAGCAAACCTGATTTAAAGCCCAAAGCTCCCATATCACCCAAAGTTAAACAAAAAGAATGAATTGAAACCCACAATGAAAAGAAGGCATTGAAGATCCCAAGAAACATAGTTGAGGTTTAACGAAAGAATGACATTCACATAATGCTCAAAGCAACAAGAAATTATGGTATAATCCAATAACGAGTGTCCATAGCTTCATGAACCTATAGTGAAAGGGAGGATATTGGCTTTGCAATCTAGGAAGATGATATTTGGTAGTAATGAGGCAAGTTGGAATGCATCAAAACGTAATAGGTGGCAGCTAGGAAGAAAAACTAGAGAAAAAACTCCAATTTTCATAAGCAAACCTGTTTCAAAGCCCAAAGCTCCCATATCGCCCAATGTTAAACACAGAGAATGCAATGAAACACACAATGAAAAGAAGGCATTGAAGACCCCAAGAAA